>CAJNOL010000882.1:0-96636 GCA_905250125.1 Rotaria sordida
ATGTGTCATAGAATGAAGACATTTCACACTTTCTACAGTCAGGATATCGTTGGTGACATAATAGTAATAACAATTTATTCATAGTAAAATATTTAACATTTCGATATATAAACGAAAAACAATGATTTTTTCCTCTAAGCGCTTTGATCCATTTGATTTTCGAGTTGTTCATATTCACGTTGAAGAGATTTGAGTGTTTCTATGACGATAAATAAATATAGATAGTTCATATAGTTTATTAAACATGAGAAAAAGCAGATAAATATTCATTTCAACATATAATGTGCTCTACTGTTTTTTTTTGAATAACTTTTTATAGGAACATCATAGAGACCTGCATTTTTCATCGTTCATGAGAGAAGATTCGAGGCCACCGAAATTTGGTTGATCAGCAATTGGAACAATCAGGTGAGATTTTCGTTAAGATTTTCGAAAACAATATTCTACAACTATTTCTCTTTCGATCTACACAAGTCCGACATTCCTAGCTTGTTTCCTTCGAGAGTTCTAAAGCTTTTCCTGCAATCTCCGATAAAGCAATTCATCATGCTGAGCCGAGTGTTGATATTTGTTTTTAGATTCTAAATGATTTGTATCTATTATGGCAATATTTCTGAAATTCCACAATCAGCCTCTATGTAATGAAGAAGTCGACGCTTCGAAAATATTGAGAGGACAGTGTTAAATCATTTCAGATCTAAAGACAAATATTACTGTTTGACTCAGCATGATGAATTAATGTTGCTTAGCTACTTTTCTGAGTGATTGCAGGAAAAATCTTATAACTTTCGAATGGAACAAGCAAGGAATGTCGATCTTGTCTAGATTGAAAAAGAAGAATTTTTCTACCAATTAGTCCTATTAAAAGTCTAAATCGAAAGGTAAATAGCTTCAGAATATACCGTTTTCGACAATCTCCAGCAAGAACTGATCTGATTATTCAATTTCGGATCAATCAAGTTTCGATATAATTCGATGACCCCAAGTCTTCTCTCTTGAATGGTGAACATCACAAGTCTCTATGATGTTCCTACTAAAAGTTATTCGAAAAACAGTGAAGCACATCATACTTTGAAATAGATAGTACATACCTTGACAATTTTTAAGTGCACTTGGGATATCACCTTTGAAAAATACTAAACTACCTGGCTGTTGAACATAGACTTTCTTAAAAATTTGAATAAATAAAATTCTCAATAGAACAAATTAAAAAGAATACAGAATGCATACACGTCCTGGTTTTAATGTTTCAAGTTCATGTCGTAGAACATTAGTAACTTGAATCTATATATGCAAAACAAAAAAAATCTTAAGTTACAACCTACTTTTTATTTTGTCTACAAATAGAAAAAAAATTACGACTTACTTTCGTTTGAATATTTGAATTTGATGAAGACATTATAGAAAATTATTTTTTTTTATTTGTCTAGAAAATATGACTTTGTTTTATCATCCATTCGGCAAATGTTTTTTATCCTTGTATTTATTTCATCATTACATATAGTTTTATTGAACAAAAAAATAGATAACATCAACAAAAGACAAAAAAATATGTGTCATACAAAAATAAATACTTTATTAAATGGTATAACAAAAGAGACAATGAACTTGATTAAATCTTTTGCTTTTATTTGACTTTAGACTTTTTAGCTGAACCAGCACCGGCTTTGCCTTTTGCTTTATTATCAGATGTTGGACCAGGTTTACGTTTAAGACCTTTATTAGCAGCTATTGGACTTTCCTAAAAATAAATATAGAAGAAAGGATTTATTGGTATTTTTATTTTAAAGTTTATTAATATAATCACTTACGACTTTTTTAACAGTTGGTACTGCTGTCGAAATAGTACGAGCTACTGAAAAGAATGTATCAAGACGACCTTGTTGAGTTGTTGATCGAGCTTTCATTAATTTTTTTGAACCATTACGAATACGATCTTCACTAGAATCATCAATAAATATGTTTTCGATATTTTGAAATTGATAAATTGTATTTATATATATATATATATAGTTTTATGTTGTTGCAGGACATCTATTCGATAGATGGCTTACATTAACTAGTTTTTCTTTCTTAAGAGTTGAATTGATTCTTTATTTTTTTACATTGTATTTATATTTTTCTTCATTGAAAATCTTTTTCCTTTTTTTTTTTATTCCTTATATTTATTTCATCGCACTATCGCACAGATGCAAAGAACAGCCAAAAAAAAAGAAAAAAAGAACATGATGATATTAACGCTTTGTCGTCCCCTATTCGTCATTGGAGCTTTTTTCCGATTTTTTACCCGGCTTACTTACTCATTCTCCCTTCTCTACTATTCTCAACCTGATGAATCATACTATGCTTTGTTTTTCTCTTTCTAGAAAAAAAAAAAGTATTATTGTATATAAGCGACGAAATTACACTCTCAATAGTCACATTTCCCTTATAACTCAATCGTGCTTACAAAACAAAAAAAGATAAAATGACTTCTACTTATTATGTTAAAGTATATTATACAAAACAACAACAACAACAACCTGAAATTCGTCGATTTATAGTAAGTATATTTTAAATAAATTTTTTCAATAAAAATAAAAAATCTCAATATCTAGATTGATATTTCACCAAATAATGATATTTATCAAGAATTATGTACAAAAATTGCAACATATCAACCTGATATACAATTAAATGGTTTTACACTTCAATATATTGATGAAGAAAATGAACGTATTACATTTAGTTCAAATGATGAATTACGTTCAGCTATATTATCAAATAAAGATTCTAATGCTCTTAAAATTTTTGTTACTAATAATCAATCAATAAATCAACAAGAATCAACAATAAATAAAGAATGTCATAATGGTGTTGAATGTGATAATTGTAAAGGTTCAATTATTGGTTTTCGTTATAAATGTGTTATATGTCCAAATTATGATTTATGTGAAAAATGTTCATCATCAGGTATTCATTCAGAACATAATATGATTAAAATAAGTAAACCAGGAAATTTTTATCATCCATATGGTTCACGTTGTAGTTATCGTCGTTATCGTCATATGTTACCACCATCACCATTTATACCAAATACAGAATTTTTTGAACAAGTTCAAACACAAATTCCACAATGGTTACCTAATAGAGAAAATACAGCACAATTTCGTACTCAAATGCAACATCATTTTAATAATATTAAATCTAATACACAATCACATATGCAAAATTCAAAACAATATCTTGAAAGTGTTGGTCAATATTTACAACAATCATTATCACCATTTGGTATTGATTGTGATTATCATGTTGATGAAAATACATCATCAACAACAAATAATGAACAACAAACATCAACAAATGAAAATACAAATTCATCAGAACCAAGTACTGTACCAAAAAATTCAAATACAGATAATCAACAACAACGACAACAACAAAGAGGAATTTCATCATTATTAAATATGTTTCGTACTAATGGAACAACTTCACCAACAGCATCAGCAACTGCTTCAAATAATACATCACAATCATCATCAGCAGAAAAAGCAGTAGAAGAATGTGTTGAAAAAATGAAAGCAATGGGATTTAATGATAAAGATGAAAATCTTCTTCAACTTATACGTTCAAAAAATGGTGATCTTATTTCAGTTCTTGATGAAATGAGTGTACGTTTAAATGAAAATTAATTAATCAAATCATTAATAATGATTTGTAAACATTATCATTCATTTTTTTTTTTTTCATTTTTTTCATCCATATTATTTATTCAAATCTATTATATTTGTAAATTATTCATTTATCTTTTTTTTTGTTTTCGATTCATAAAAATAAATCTGAAAGCCAAGCTTACTCAAGAAAAAGAGTTTGACGTCTGATGTCCTCGATAGCTAGGATATGTAATGGGTAGGAGTTGCAAAATTTCGACTTAAAACTTACACTCACTATTTTCTTCTACAATATATGTGATTTCCATAATAATAAAATTATTTTTGTATTGCTATTGAATACGAATGGTTGTTATATAGATGGATATTTGTATTGGGTAATAGTAGGAAAATATTTAGGATTTTTGTGAATGTTTATCGAAAGCATTGCCTATGAACAGTTGAGGAAAAGCCTATTTCTTTTTATGATTGTTTTATTATTAGTATGCAAGATGTATTAAACAGTTCTTCGTAATAAAAGACTATCCTTAATTAGTTAACTTCTTGCAAAATTGGAAATTCAATTAGTATATTTACATCAAAATATACCTAGTTTTTAGGGTTTTTGAGCTAAAAAAGTTTCTTCCTAAATTCTAAAAAAATGTTTTAATTGTATGAAAAACTATTCCAAAATTAAAAATCATGAATATAAATAACACATAATAGAAAACTCGTCTGAAAAAATTCGCATGATTGAATACAAATTTTTCTAGATGAGAGCAATGTTTACAGTGTAGAGTTGTAGAATAACTCATTTGGTTAAAGATATATTTCTATACAAGGACAAAACTTCATTCATAGCGCTTTCAATAAAATATTTTTTATCATTTCTTAGGATGTTCTATGTTTTTAATGTCGATTCTCCTGCATATCATTCGTATAAAATATCTTTTTATTTCTTTAATATAAATTCTTTAAAATTTTACTTACGAAAAACCTTTTCCATTAACCATATATGATACAAGACCTTCTTCATCTGGTTCAGTCCATTTAATCTAAAATTCGATAGAAAAATTTCAAACAAAATAAACATCAAACAAAAAAACGACGAACATCAGTTGCTTCAGCTGGTAAAACATCAGGTTCTTTAAATAACTGTCTTGCTTGTTCATAAGCCCAATCTTCAGGTACAGCATATTTCTATTTAATTAAAAAAAAAAACAAAAGAAAAATTTTTAATTCAAAGATATTTTATTAGATCTACTTTTTTATCGATATGTTTAAGAATAGTTTCAATATTACGATGTTGTTTAATTAAATCAAGTGCACGTTTTTGTCCAATACCTTTTATTGAATCACAATAATCACAACCAAGTAATATACATAAATCAGTAAACTAAATAAAAACAACAGAAAATAAATTAAATGATATCCAGAAAAAAAAGGAATATTCATACTTCTTCAAAATTAATTCCTAAATTTTGAAGAATTTTCGATAATGAATATTCACGAATAGGCATTTTCCTATAAATTCAAATATCAAAATTTTCTCTTATATATATATATATATAAATTATATGTAATTAACCGTGCTTCACTAAAAGTCAAATGACGCACAAGTACATCAGCACCAAATGTCAAAGCCTAAATATAAGGATAAAACAAAAAATAAAAAACAAATAAAAAGAACGAAGGTAGATAAGACCATTTTTCTGCTCCACAAAAAAATTGATATTTTTTTTATCGATTTGCAGTAAGTCATGATGCTTCATAATATTCTACATGTTAGTTTTTTGAAACCCGAGGTTCGCTGCAAAAAGGTTTTATCTTTGATTCTGTGAAATGTGTATTTTTGGATAGAGTCAAGTACACTGATTAAGAATATCAGTATATTGAATGCTTAATACTTTTTGATGAACAAGAAAAAGAATCCTTTTTTTGAAGTACTGCTTGAACTTTATATTCAGTTTTTCGCTCATGTATCTTGTCGATTGATTATTCTAACGTTATGAAAAAAGATTTGTAATAGCTAAAACAACGTAGTTTACTCAAATATGAAGTATAAAAAGTTTTTTGCAACACGATCGGTTATGAAAATTCGGGTTATTATTTCAAAATTTGTTTTTTTCCATCTCTGATGGTAACTAGAAGTTTCAAAATCTCATCATAAAAGACTAGAATCAATGTGAAATTTGCACTGAATACATCGTTTTCAATGTTTTGTATGGCCGTAGACTCAAAAAGTCAAATAGAATAGCGCGTGAAGATTTTGGAGAGTTGTCTGAAAAACATTTCCAGAAACTTAAGAATTTCAGTGAAAACCGAGTTCACCATTGTGTTCGGCATATCAAATAACCTTTTTTAAAAACTTTTAAACTATTAATGTAATTATTTTTTAGACTTTACTCATTTCGATTAGATTATATCATTTACACGGTTAATTACAAAAATGCATATTTCGATTTGGTATATCGAAAATATTTGGTGTATTATGAAGCTGCGTACCAAGGTTATTTAATATGCTTAACACGATGATGAGAACGGTTTTTATGAAAACACTTAAAATTCCAGAAAGCTTTTTCAGAGAGCTTTCAAAAACTTTGATGCATCATTGTATTAGACTTTTTTGGGTCAACCATCAGATAGAGCATTGAAAATGAAGTGTTCAGTACATATTTCACATTACTTCTAGCCTCCCGTGATGAGATTTCGAAACATTCAATCTTCGTTCGAGATGAAGAAAAGCAGATTTTGGCTTAATAATCTGAATTTTTGTAGCCGATCATGTTGCTAAAGAACTTTTATACTTCATATTCGAGTGAACTACGTTACTTTAGCTATGATGAAGTTTTTTTCATGTAAAAAAAGACTTTCAATACTCAATATACTGGTATTCGTCATCAGCGTACTCGACTCTATCAAAAAATTTACGTTTCAATAGAACCAAAGATAAAAATTTTTCAATAATCCTTCTGCAGGATCTCGGATCCCAAAAAAACCTTTTGATGAGCTGTATAAAAGCTAACATGTGAAATATCATGAGGTATCATATCTTACTACAAAACGATTTTAAAAAAGTCAATTTTTGTTTGTGAGTCAGAAAAATAGCCTTATCCACTCTCGTCCTTTTCATTACATCCATATCTTCAGTTCCAACGCCATAAACTTTTCCTTGTTTAACAAGTGCTGCACATTCTTAAATAAAACAAAAATAGGATAATCATTGAATAGAAGAAAATAAATAAATAAATCTTACGTGCTTCAGCTTCCGTTGGTGCATCAACAAAGGGTACACCCATTAATTTTAATAAATGTTTACAATCTTCATTATGTTCTCGAGTTACTTTAACAGTTCGACGAACAAATTTATCAAATGCTTCTTCATCACCTTAAAAAAAAAAAAGAAAGAAATATTATTTTTTCTAAGAAAATTTTCTATTCTTTTTGATATCAGATATTTATTTACCAGCATCAGCTGCTTTAGTCATTTCAGCTTCAGCTTCAGTACGTCGTTCAAGACGTTTTTCTAATTCTTTTGATTTCATTTGTGGTGGTTTTCCATCAAATACATAAACTGGTTTAATACCATTTTCAATCATACGAATTGTTCGATAGAACATGCCCATTAAATGACTAGTTGTTTCACCACTATCATTTGTTAAATTTTCACCATTTTGTCGAACAGCAATTAGAAATTGATAAATAGACATTGAACTATTATATAGAAAAAATTTACAACAAAATAAACATTTATATCATTGAATAATTAACAGATCATATTTTTAAAAGCTATTCAAAGTTCGAATTCTCACGACACGAATTATCGTCACTCGTACTCAAACGATTAAATTTACGGTTCATAGATTTTTTTAGACTATTGCAATTGATTAGTTCCATGAATTAACAGACATCTTCCCAAGACGAACATGACAAATTTTCAGGCACGATGAATATCTTCTTATATATATTAGTCATTTGAATCAATTATTTTTCGAGATTGAACTTCAGATGATGAATTCTATCTAAGATCATTGTTTTTATAAAAATGATATGGAATATATAATTAAACACGAAATTGGAGTTTTTATAGAAACTATACTATCGATTTGCAAATTTTACTATTCTTACTTAGTTTTCATCAGATATTAATTGATTCTATCGAAATGTATTTTTGATATTGAATAATAAAAAAAAAAAAACTCGATTGTATTAAATAGTTTACTTATGACTTACGCATCGACAGCAATTTTTCTTCCAAAATAATTTGCCATTTCTCCTTCTTTGATAGCTGCCGGTGCTTGATCAGCAATTAATTTTGCTAAATTATGAATTCCCATTATGTATATCAATCTCAAAGCAAACAAAAACAAAAAAGAGAACGATTAGATTGAAAAATATCGATAATAGAGTTCAAATCATTTGTTCTATTTGAAATATTATTATAACAAAAAAACAGAAAAATGAAAACAATTAATTCGTTGAAAATTTTATTCCTTGTTGTCCTATATTTTTTCCTTCATATCGAATTTTTCCATATGTAAATGGTACATATTTATAATGTATCATATGTATTATACGTTGTCTCATTGATAAAAGAAATAATATAATAAAGTATATTAAAAGTATAGGCCAAAAAACTGGAATATCCATTATTGGAAATAGTGTTAAAATGAAACTAATAATTAATGCTTTAAAAGTTATATACCAAAATTTAAATTCTGGCAACCGACGCATAAATGGTCGAAATTCATCAGTTGATTTTGTTGGTAAATTTGGTATATTATCATCTTCATCAATATTAGATGGTGATGGATCAAATTTAGGTGTCAAAAAAAGTATAAGTTGATTCAATAAAAATATTCCAAGACCATATGCTATTATATAGAAACCTTGTAGATATATAATTCGAAAGAACAAAATAATTAATAAAAATAAATTAAATAACCAACGATAAATAGTAAATGGTGTTATACGATCAAGATAATATTGAATAAATGTTTCCAATCGATTAAAACTTGAAACGTTTTTATTTGAATCCATCTTCAAGAATTTCATCAAAGTTATGAAAGATATTCCAATATAAAAATTTTTTGATTGGTGAAAATGATAGAGGACGCTAAAAAATTTCTGTTCCATAAAAATTTTATATTTAATACAAAAAAGAAAGAAAGTTTTTCTAAAATTTATTTTTTATTTTCAAACAAACAAAAATCTACACTATCATTTATATTATACAAAGATGAATGATATGAATTTCAGGGTCCCTTTTAATCTATTCATGACAATGTAGAATCGTAGCATTAAAAATCTTATTGCTAACTTTTTCTTTCGAAATACAATTTCAACATAATTGAAGATTGCTTTATTTAACGTATGACGATCATCTACATTGATATAAAAAATAAAAAATTTTTTCTCTTCCGGGTTTGTATTGTCTTTTCATTTGTACTTGCATTATATGGATGTTGTTTTGTATGTATTTGTTTATGTGTGTACCTTCATCACGTTATTACCACGTGTCTTTTTTCGTTGTAGAGAAATTCTTTACTATTATTGTTCGATCGCTACAAATAATAAAAAAATAATAAAACAAAAAATCAAGATATATAATGGATTGGTCGAAAGTTTTGAGATAAAATATTTGTTTATTTTTGGCTTCCTTGAAAATCTTTTCGAACATAGGATCAGAATTTTTTTGAGATCAATAAGATAATCTGTTGAAAAGTTCAAATAATAGTTTGGATGAATAATTTTTCCGTACACTTTTGTACTTTCATATTTATAACTCGAAAGTAAATATTGACACCTTTTATAATATATTAGCTTGTAGAGCAGAAGTGATCCTACAAAATGTATTATTGCAGTGTTTTTTTTTCTACAGGTCACTTCAAATTTCATTTCTCTTAAATCTTCATTTTTAAAAAATCAATTCTTTGGCCAGAAGGTATTCTACATAGAAAGATGCTCTTGGCAGAGTGTTTATAGTTTCAATTAGATAATAGCCACAGGTTGATCGCTTTTAAACTGGAACTATATTCAATCAATAAGGTCTAGTCCTTAAGTAAATACTCTTGAGTGATTCGAGCTGCTAAAACTTAGCCTACATAAAAGCACCAATTAAATTAGTTTGTAGAAAAATTTCAGAATTTTTTCAGTCCGTCTCTAAGATACAAGTTTTTTAAAATTGACGCCCTTTGTCATGATTATTTTGAGAAAATTTATATCTTGAAGATACTTGATCATAAAACTCTGAAGTTTTTTCTATAAGCTAGTCTAATTGATGCTTTTATGTCGGCAAAGTTCCAGATCAAACTTCAAAAGTAAGATTTCGCTTAAAAACTGTCACTCCATAAAACAAATCCACTAAATATTTAAAAGCGATTTATCACTTGGGAACCTTTCTTCGTTAATTTACTATAAAATTTTGTAAAGAAGTGTCCGTTCGACAAAAACAATTGCCTCAAATATCTTGTGGCATATTTGAAACAGGAATTTAATGAAGATTAGCGAAAGCCTATTGGTTCCATCATTGAATCTAATTTTTTGAACGTTTAAAAAATTTCTTCACTAATCTCGAACAAAAACCGAAATAAAAATTTCTAAGTCTATATTCAGAAAGTGAACAATATACTGATCACAATCCATAGCTTTTAACTCCTTGGGAAAATACTTTCAAAAGAGGCCAAATACAAACAAATATTTTGTCTCGAATATTTCAATTCACCTACATTCAAATTAAATATTTAATAATACATTTTAATCATATGTATGATCTATTGTGGTCGTTTTTTTAGATCATGTCTAAATTAGATCTTGGTGACGTTTGTGAACGCTTTTTATCATCGCGTTTACTAAAACAAACAGAATCTTCATTCTGTAAAAAATCATTAAGTAATGAATATATTGCTAATGAACATAAATATCATACTATCTTAAGTCAAAAATTATTATTTAAACCATATAAAAAAAATCCTTTAGACCAACTACGTAAACGTTATTCAAATATTATTATACCAATAACTAATGATATTAATACAACATCATGTAATAATAATCAATCAATAACTCATAATAATAATAATAATAATAATAAATCATCATTAATGATGAATTGGCAATTATTAAAAGATCGTGGTTCAGGTTTAATTAATCTTGGTAATACATGTTTTATCAATGCATCATTACAATGTTTAGCAAATACACCACCACTTGTTCAATGGCTTTTATCAAATTCTCATCATCAACATTGTCGTATAAAATTAGAAAAACAATTTTGTTTATTTTGTGAAGCTGAACGTATTGTTAAATTAATCCATACAAAAAATTCATTTACATCATCAATAAGTCCAGCTAATCCAAATAATATTGTACGACGTATTAAAGATATATCAAAAACATTTCGTTGTGGTCGTCAAGAAGATGCTAGTGAATTTTTAATTTGTTTAATTGATAAAATTATTGAAGCATGTCTTCGTTCATCACAACCACCTGAACGTTTACGTCCATCATCTGGTACATCATATGAACAATTATGTCATTCACAAACATTTCTTCATGATTTATTTGGTCTTGTTTTACGTTCACGTGTTATATGTTCACGTTGTCATTATACATCAGATACATTTGAAGTTCAATATACATGGATTGTTAGTGTACGTAATCATTCGGATTTACGACAATCATTACAACAATTTGTTTGTCATGAAAAATTATCAGGTGAAAATTTATATCGTTGTATTAAATGTAAACAATTAGTACCAGCTATAAAACATTATACATTACATAAAGCATCAAAAATTTTATTAATTAATTTAAAACGTTTTGAATTTGGTAAAAATTCACATAAATTATCACATCTTGTTCGTTATCCTGAATATTTAAATGTTAAATCATATATGAGTGAAGAAAATTCAAATAATCAATCATTAAATTATCGTTTATATGCTGTTTTAGTACATGTTGGATCATCAATGCATTCAGGACATTATTATTCATATGTACGTTCACCAAATAATCGTTGGTATAAAGCTGATGATACAACAATGACACAATGTGATTTAAATCATGTTTTAACACAACATGGAGCTTATATTTTATGTTATATTAATGAAACAGAACCATCATTAACGAATAATTTAATAAATGGAACAACAACAACAGCAACAATAACAAAAAATAAAAATATTTATCAAAATGGTAAATTAAATCATAGTAAACAACAATCGAATACACTAATAACAAATTCGAAGTTTTTTACTCCACGTCAAATACCTATTCAAAATCATCCTCGACAAAGTATGTGGAAAATTTATAATGTAGTTTAATCTATTCTTTACATGATAAGGAAAGAAAACAGCAGTGTTTATAACCCATCGAGTCTAAAATTTTCGGATCCGAACTCAATTCATTGAACGTTTTTGGATCCGACAGACTCTAGCGGTGTTCGACTATAGTTTAATACCGAATACTTGTATCAATATGTCGACGATTTCTAATTATTGAAATGAAAGCGTGTAAACGTGAAAATTCTCAACAATAAGTATCTGGTTGAATGAATCCTCGATCTGAGATTGAAGGCATTACAATATGGAAAATAAAATATTGTGAAAAAAAATTTTCAGATTGATGGCAGAACCCATTGGGTCCAACTCGGATTCGGGTCTAAAAGTTTTGAATCGACTGGATCAGTGTCCGAATCCAAAATTTTTTGGATGCGATGGACTCTTCCCATAAAGATTAACTAATCAGGTTTGAATTCAAAATTTTGATCGACCGGGCCCGAGTCCAAAAATCCTTGGATCCGATGGGCTCTAACTGGCGGTCAATATTTTAGTTGTTTCAGCACTAAACTTCAAAAAACACCTGTAGTATTCTAGGAGATAAAACGATTTCAAAAAAAAAGACCGAGGTGTTAAGGTTCGATTTACTTCGAATTTCTTATCACTTTCAAAACACAAGAAATTAATTTTAAATTTCATGTCTCTGTCTATGACCTATGTTATACTACTACAGTATAATGATAATCTTTAACAAGACAGACGGAGGATCTACTGTTACTTTATATCTATTGTTCATTCGAAAACTGTTTGATATGCATATCATCAGGTTTTGTAGAAACTCTATCGACGTATCCGAGGATAAACTACAAATGGATGGATTTGATCTCGTTTTAATTGAAATAAAATTTTGTCTAGTAAATGGACTAATTGGACATACAAAGTCTAAAATTGAATCATCGAACACAAATTCAACTAATAGTAATGGTATTGTATCAACCGAAAAACGGCAACCAATTGTAATGAACATTCCGAAATCTTCTTATCAATTAAATCAGGTAATATATTATTTTTCTTTCCCATATTATTTAATTTCTCTTCGAATTTATTCTTTTTAGTTGATTCATGAAAATAATCATCAATCAACTTCTTCAGAACTATTGAATAAATCAAATTCAACATCAACTTCATTATCACCAATCAATAATAGTAATTATTCTGTATCTTCATTAACAAATTCACCATCATCATCATCATCATCATCAAAATTAACTATAAAATCAATTTCATCATCTTCAAAATTCAATGAATTTTCATCTATTTCAAATTCAAATAATCCTAATAATAATGAAAATCATGATTCATCTGAATTTGTACAATCAGTTAAAAAGAAACAACGCATTGAAGATTCATCATCATCTCTGATTTTATCATCTTCTTCTCAAACAAATTCTATCGATGAACAATCAGTTTCCTCATCATTATCATTAAGCAATAATCTTAAGAAAAAGAAAAAGAAACATAAATTTGATAAACATCATCATCATCATCATAATCATCATGTAAAACGACTTCATAATCATTCATATTCACCGATGTCAAAACCACAATCATTTACAACTGATGACCAATATCAGCAACATCACAAAAATAAAAAACATCATTTTCACAGACAATCTTCTTTACCATTATCTCGTGAACCTTCGTGATAATCTTAGCTTTTATTTCTTTTTCAATGCATACTTCTCTATTCAATCACTCGATAGGAGAGTGATAAGATATGCAGTGAGCATTCTTATTATGACTTAAGTTCTTGTTTTTCTTTTTTCGTATCTTTATATTTGTTCTTCCGATATTGCACATATGTGCTTATATTATTAGAAACAACTTGTCCATGTTATTATTTTTTTTCTTGTGGTGGTGCTATTGTTCTCGTTTCTTTTTTTCTATTTTTTGTTGTTATGTGTGTGTATGTGTGCTTTCTGGATGGTTTTTTTTTAATATCTTTGTTAACATACACATTTGTGGTGGATGGATAAGGGAGAAAAAGATACGCTTTCAATGTTCATGAAGTAACATGAAACATTGAAAAAAAAAAGAGCATTAATTTGAAATTTCAACAAAGAATTTTATCTAATGTATTTCTTTGGAAGATTTTTATTAAGAAAACTTAATTCTATACTCAATAAGATAATCAAACATTATTCATTGTTAATAATTGGATAGAAATGTTGAGCAGGGTTACCAATTAGGAAGTGGGGGGGGGGGGGGGGGGGGAAGGCAAAGACATTCTCCTCTCAAAAATATTTACAGTTTCGTGAGTAATCTTGACAGAAAAGAAATCTTCGCGGTTTGAGCTTTACTCCTGATTGATATTTATACTAAGATACTATCCGCCGAATTTTTAGCCTCTCTTACCCTCAACAACTATCGGAAGCTCTGATGCTGAATCTCGGAAAGTTTCTCACGAGAAAACATAAATTGATACTGATTTTGAAGTCTATGTGTCAAAATTATGGTAAATTTCAATTCTACGAATTTCAACTATGTAATATAAATGTAATTATCTGTTTTTTTTGAATCCTATCATTCAAAAACTAGTCAAGAAATCAGAAATTTACTACCTTGAGATGAATGAGGGCGCAAGTGAAGGTGGGAATAAAGGTGTAGATAATTCCGAGGACCTATCCGGTTGATCTCGGATTCGATCCTGGACTTGATCGCGTTTGGGACGAGTCCAAGTCTGAAAATTTTGGACCTCATGGGCTCTAGTCGTCTGAGAAATATGTAGAGTGTGCTAGCCACCAAATACAAAAGGCTGGAAAAAACGTATCTCCTATCTTGTCGGAACGATTATTCAATTGTGATTAGAAAATTTCACTGAGTATCAAAGAACGATTTGACTAGATTCGAATGTCAAAGATCTTGAATAAATCGGATTCGGGTCTGAAAATTTTGGATCCAACGGGCTCTAGTAGTCGTAAGAATGTTTCATTGGATTAGAACGAATAGTCATTGTAACCGCAAAAAGACTAATATCAGTGGAATAATATTTCTCGTATTTTATCTCTGATATTTGCTTTTTCTGATGACAATTTTCAATTATGCATACAAGTAAATTATTGACTTCTGGTTGTCTGTTATTTGTATCTAAAATCAGAAATCAGCAAACAGAGATTTAGTAAAAGTTAGTAACAATTTGAGATTTGCCAGAAACTCGTATGAAACTGAATTATACAAATATTTTTAAAATGAATTAGGATGTATCACTGGCCAAAATTGATTTCTTTTGAAAACCGATCAGCCGATATAAAATTTTCATTAAATAAAGATCTTATTCTTTTTTTTGTCTATTGTGAAATTTTTTAAGAAAATCATAATTCAAAAGTTTTCTATAATAATTATGATAACAACACGTTCTTTTCAATACAACACAGTAACAGATGTTTTATTGAACGGCATATATTCTAAATTATTTGAATAGAAACTACGTAATTGACATTGATATTCAAGAAGTCAATTATTCTATTACTAATGAGCAGCAATCTGTTGACAAGTAACTGTCAAACTAGCAATAATCCAGCACGCACATGACCTAGCGAGTAACTATTTGAGTCCTAGAAATGTCGTTTAGAGCCTAAAACAAATGTAATAGTTTACATAATTTGTTAACATCAAAGAAAAGAAAATGGGAAATGGTTAATGGATCAAATGATTATATTTACAGTCATAACATTTACAGTTCGTCGATGAAATGACTTACAACTAATTACTTAGAAATTGTCTCGAAAACACCTCTTGTCCATGAAATTTTTCAATTCATTTATCAATTTTAGAATATTCAGATTTATTGTCTATTTTTAGTATTTTTGTATTTATAACACATATTACGAAGTTATTAGTGTTAGAAAAGAAAAGAAGAGAAGAGAATTCATGACATATAAGACTATAATTACTTTAGTATTAGTATTATTATGAGTAATTTTATTAACAAATACTCTTTAGTTATCCATGCAAATTATAAAATATGCATAAGGAAGAAATTATATTTAGATAAATTGCAACAAAAAGCAATGATATATACGTCCTATTTTTTACATATATGGACAGTCTCATTCTTTTGCAAGACAATTTCGCAAAATAAAAACGCTTATATCTCTGGACTTGAGCATTTCTGTTTTGCTAATTTTTATATAACAGATGTATATTGAGTTTCTCTGAGAAACTCAGTCCTATAGACCTTGGCTTCACCAAGTTATTATTGAAAAACCAGCGTCAACAACGTAATACAAAATAGGACATAGGCTATCACTGCTAACGTTGTTATTCATAAATTCTGCAAGTTCAAATAGTATTTTTCAAAACTAAACAGTGCATCTTGTAGAAGACTCTTATCTATACACAAAGTTTCTTCTGCACATGCTTAGGGTTTTCAAAAAAATGAGTTTATTCGTTGTTAACGACATGAGTGAGTACGACTATAAAAGTGAAAAATCTTCTTGTAACTGAAAGAGAAGTCTAAAAGTCAATTCTAAATAGTACAAATCCTTCTTGAAGATCGCGAGATGATTACAAAAGAAAAAGTCTCGTTGTGGAAGAACAGATCTCTGAAAAATCAGTTTCGAGGAGGCAATTTTTTAGAGTCTGATCTTATTGAAAATTTCGCCATAGACATAGTTTATGACTTGGAGCTTATTTTATTCGCTAATTAAGTTTCATTAGATGTGAGTTGAAATAACAAATATTATTACATATACTTGTGGGAAAAGAACTTACTCAAAAAATAATTCTTATAAAGAATTAAACTCAAATCGAAGGTCATCATGTTCTGTTTTCGCCAATTTCACCCATATAAAAATAATTTATATTTTCTTATGTGAAATCAAATATGATATGTATTTTTCTACATGTCAATAGATAATCAATTAGAACGATGAAAACAACCATATTCTTATTTTTTTTCATATGGTAGCATTTAAGGTCCAGTTTATCCTTTTGACGGCTTTCCTTTTAGCATTTGACAAATCAATATGACAAAAAAATGAATGAAATCTTCGTATTAGAAATTTTTGTTTTAGACATGTATTTTATACTGCGAAATAGTTTGATATGATATCGACAAGTTATGATAATAAACAATAATGAAATTTCAGGTAATAGAATTCATGTGAAACAAACGACTCATATTGAGAGAAATAATTTAAACAGACAGTTGTCTGTTATGATCTATGTGTTCTTCCCATATGGTCATAAGAGTTTTCTTATTTATCTACATAATTATACTTGTGTTAATGTTTTTCTTCTTTTTCTATTCTTGTTTGTCGTCTGTTATTTATGCATCATGAATTTTTATTTTCGATCTATTATTCTTGTCTTGATAAGAATGTTGAATTGATATTTAATTTGATATTAATAATTAATTTACGATATTCTAGTAACATTTCGTATCTCGATGAGATACTTTATCTGATATTAATATCAAGACAAATAGAAGTGAAAACATATCTCTTTCATGCAATAGCAAATTCAGAAAATCAACGAGGTGATGACAGTTTATCGGAGCGAATGATGTTTATGATAAAAGAAAACAGTTTTTCAAGTCCATTTGAGATAACTTAACCTTTTTTTCATATCTCCTACGGAAAAATAGAAGAAAAAATTTCACTAGAAGTTAGCAACCGTCGCTTTGTTACTGCCTAAATATGTCGCTGCTTTCATGTTGTTCTATTGATTTTTCTTTCATGTGCATTATCTATGGAAGTTTCCATCTCATGGTTGGCTTATTCCTCTTTTCTTGTTATCCTATACATAACTATTCAGTCGTTGCAAAGAAACATATCCAGAAATAAATAACAAGTGGAATGAAGACTTTACATAATTACTGTGAAATCTGTAGATTATTGCAAAGAGATGTATATTCTCTAATCTATATAATTATTTGAAATGAATTTATGTTCAAACTATTAATTATAAAAGTTCAGTTCATATTAATTAAATTAGTTAATTATTTATAAAGAGTAATGAAATTCATTTCAAAAGAACTAGTTTATTTCTTTTTCTAATTAAATTTTAATTATCAATCAAATAATATAGTTTTTAAAAGTTGGGCAATAAAAATTAGTCCTATTATTTTTGTCGAGCAAATACACCAATACGATCATTCATAGCAACAAAAATATCTCCTTTTTTGTTAACTGCTAATGATTCAGGATATTCAATTCCACTTGTAATTATTTGTTGAAATTGTCCATTTTCATTAAAAATTACTAAACGATCATTATGTGAATCAGCAATTAATAAATGAGATGTATTTGGATATACAGTTATACCACGAGGACTTGAAAGTGCTTGAGGAAAATTCGGTGATGTTTCACTACCAAAACGTTGAACAAATGTTCCATCAAGTGTAAATTTATGAACACATGAACCTAAATAATAATAACAAATAAATATACAAAAAAAATTTCATTCATTCATTCATTAATTAATTAAATATAACCTTGTGGATCTGTTATATAAATATGTTCATTTGTTGATACACAATAAGCAAGTGAACTAAATAAATTTTTATTACCAAAAAATCGTACAATATTTCCAGTTTTTGGATCATAAACTTTAACTAATCGATTAGTTTGATCACATACATAAATTAAATCATTTTTATCAACACAAATACCTTGATAATTTGTTAAACCAGCATCAATATCATCACAAGCTATTGTACGTATTAAACGAAGATCTTTATTTAATATTAATACTTGAAATTCATCACTCATTACAACTTGATCATTATTCATTATAGCTAAACCATTTTTACATCCATAATTACTTATTATTTTAGCTAATTTATTATCTTCTGTAAATGCAACAACACGTTCATTTTTTGAATCAGCAATAAATAATAAAGAATCTGATGTTCGATAAGCTATACCACGTGGTTTATTAATAAATGATTTTCCAAATTCAAGTGAACCAAGTGAATCAATTGATGTAAATCGTAATTGAGATGAACTCGACATCATTTAATTAAAAATTTTTTTTTTTAATAATATTACAATTATTATGTATGTGAAATATCAAAGTTTCGATGAAGAAAAAGAAAATACAAAGACACTATGATAATCAGAAAACTTAAGAATAAATGTTATTGTTAGTTCTGTTGGCGACTCGATATAATAGAAGTAGTTGAAAGAATTCTATCTATCTGGTTCTAATGTATTATTCTTCAATTAACTAGTACATGCAAGGCATGTGGCATTTGTCTCTTATACATATAAAAGGTTCTCAAGGAAAAGTCTCTTGTGATAAATTAGTCATAAATAGATTTTTCTTACAGAGAAAAATGTCGTTCTGTCTACATGAAGCATCCATAAAGAATACATTGGATTAGATATTGATAAGGCTATTAAATTTTCGTTTGTAATTTAGAATACAAAACGAAACAATGTGCTATTTATATATACGAATACAATAAGCTAAAGAAAAAGAAAAACTTCATCAATCTACACATATAATTTCATATTATATCTTAAGGAAATATATCCATTCTGTTGACAATTATGCTGATAGATATAAGAATAAACTGATATGACAACAGTTTGAATAAAAGAAAATATTTTTCATACGAATAATTAGATATAGGATGGGCTATGAATAACACTACCATAAAAAAATTAAATATCTCTACGTCGATTCAATCAAATGAGCTGTTTCTTTTGGTTAATGGTAAAAGTTTATTCAAAGTTTTTTTTTTTCATATGGGTAAAACAAGCAAATACTACTATTAAGTTTTATTATTATTAGCATCCTGAAAGCAATTTTACCTGTTATCATCAAGTAAGAAAAAGTTGTTAGCGCAATCCCTAGGGAAATTAAAATGTGAAATACAATGTAGTTGTTATTAGTAATCACACGAGTATTGTTTTCTTCGATATACTTTGGGATCCATTTAGTCATCATTGTTTACTTAATCCTCTAGAATTACAATAAGGAAGCAGTTGATATATTCTCATGAGATTCTAATGATATATAATCGATAATCATGTATCAAAAGATCTGTCAGAATCTGTGATGGGTATGGAATTTCTCTTCCACAGTCTGTAGGGAGAGAGCGGTAGGTGGGCGTAATTTCTATCCATATACACTTCATCACTCCTTTTAGATCGTGTTTCACAAAATACATATAACACATTCATCTATGGTAATGATAAGAAAAAACCCACATAAACTTTGCTAATGATACTGTATTGATGCACTTAGAGCAAATTATCAGAAACACAGTTTGTTCAAAAAGTCAAGAATTACGAAATTTCGAAGTTCCAAACATGGAACACTGGTTTTTTTTGTTGCTCAAAAAGGCGCAATTGTGTGTTTTACTAATATGGCACGAATTTCAGCTTGTAAATTGACTACTAGTTTTGAAAACTTACTGTTTGTGCATTAACATAGTACCATTCATTAAGTGTGTTTTGATTTCCTATTATTATTCCATTCGATAAAAGCTAAAAACTATGTATGAAATGCATCATATGTCTTTTGCTTACTTGACAATGGGTGAAATTTCTTCACTAAGTCCATAAATATGACCTGAGAGAAGTGTCTGTTTACTTTATGCGTGTAAATGAAATGCTTCTACCATTAAACAAAAAATTCAGCTCATTCGAGCGGACCGAAGTGAAAATGATTCAATTTTTTATCGCAGTGCTATTTATGGTCCACACTGTATGTAGAATGTACTCATGGATGTCAACAATGGCGGACGAGAATTTTTTCGTTCGGAGAAAAACATTTTATGAATAAAAATTTCTTATAAATTCCAGCAGATTCTACACTAGAGGTCGCCGGAAGCAAAATTTTGGACTCGGAAATGACTGATCAAACTTTTTGGGATCTGAACCTAAACTGCATTTCTAATTTCAACGATTTTTTTTCATCTAACGAGGAAAGTCCTTCAGCTGATAAATCACTTTTGTGTCAAGACTATGTGCATTATGTAGATCCCAATGAGGTATGTATACCTTGAAAATATTTCATGCTCTTAGCTTATTACTGCCGTGATACTGCACTTTTACGGTATTTTTTAAATCAATGCTGGGATCCAGAAAAACTGATTTTCGAATTTCAACTTGACACTTTGCATAGAGACAGGCCTTAACGAGAATAGTATAAGTTCCAAATTTTCGTTTTTCCTATCCTAAGATACAACGATTATAAGGTGTGTCGTTCTGATCGCTCATATAAACCAACAGATTTCATGTTCTTATTTCAGAATTAAAGCAAATTAAAAGACTTCAAAATTTCACAATAAACGACTCTTATTAAGGCCTATCTCTATGCAAAGTTTCAAGTTGAAATTGAAAAATGAGTTTTCCTAATGTTCGTGATGGAGACCATGACGTTCATTAAAAAATACTGTAAAAATGCAATATCTCCGCAGTAATAAGCTAAGGACATGAACACTTTTCAAGATATTCATAGCTCATTTGGATCTACATAATGTCGACTTAAAAACGAATCTATTAGTTGAAGGGTTTCCTTCGTAATCTAATAATTGCTCCGAAGATACAAGATACTTTTTATCAATTGTTTGTATCCTACACCCTAGCATACTCTACACATTTCTCAAATAACCTTGACGATAATCTTATAATAATCAAGTCATAATTGACTGTTATTGTAAAAGTTGGATCGACCCTAATATTATAACTGGTCAATGGAAAATTTCTAGCCTTGAACGCAACAAACTCCTATCCTTCATCTCTGCGTATAATAATTATTTGAGTTGTGTCAAATACTCAATAAGTCGATGATAATAATCTCAACCTCATCCGAGAAGAATTTCTTGAAGTTACTTACATAACTTTTTGACATGAATGATGAATGATACTATTGTTAATGGGAAAAATAATTTCTAAATTTCTTTATTGCATAGAATAGCATCTGATGACTACTAAATCAAAATACTTTGAACATATTTTCACTCTCTCTTTGATACATGTCAATATTGAACAATTGTAAGACTTCTTCTTTTTTTTTTATTGCCATAGATACAAAAAGAAGGTTAACAATAACACAAACAACACAACATGATAAATTCTCGTTCTCAAAAATTTGTAAATATAAGCATGTATATACAACTTTGCACGATAAATTCAGATCATTATGATTATCATTACCACAAAAATCTCTACATACATGAAATATTGCCATTGGAATGTAAAAAGAAAAAAAAAAACTAGATATAATAAGATCAAAAACTTTGCATCAGTTAATCAATAAAATACTTTAACTAAAATTAGATCATTGCTTTTTAAAAAGTTGGTTGTTGACGAGTAACGTTTGTTGTGGTTGTTGTTGTATTTGATGTATATGTTTCTGTATGTCGGCTACGTGGACCAGCTCGAAGTAATCGAAAACGATTAATTGCATCAGCTACATAGGTAATAAAAGCTGCAAAACCAAAGAACTATAAAAAAGAAAGAACCAAAACTTTAAAAAAAAAACTTTTTTCTTCGGTTCAATTGATGATTTACCGCTGCAGCTCCATAAACACCATTATATTTTGCAACTGATGCAACAACAATGCTTGCAATAAAAAAAAGTAAAGCAATCAATGCACACCAGGACATTTCCTAAATTTAAATTCAATAAATTAATTTCATATTTTTTATAAACAAAAAAAAAAAATAATTTACAATAACAAGCCAACGATCTGGTATACAAACAGCTTGTATATTTATAAGAGCCAATAGAAAAAGAATTGTTGTTATAATAATTGCTAATGCAGCAACAAATGTAAAAAAACCTTTATGACCAGTAAAAGTTATAGTTGGTGCTACTGCACCCAATATTAATGCAGCTGCATCACAAATCTAAAGTTAATAAAAAAAAAAGAATTTGTTTTTTTTCTTAACAAGGAAAAATGAATATATTCTTTTTACAAATTCAATTGCTTTCAATATGCCAGGTATTGTACTAATGTAACCATATTGACAAGATATTCGTTGTGGTCGAGTACCGTAATCCATTTTTTGATATGTTTAAAATCAATATGAAAAATAACAAAAATCTATAAAAAAAAAAAAAAGAAGTTTATAGCAGTATTTCTAATAGCATATGTATCAAGCAGAAGCAAAATATACAGAAAATCTACTACTTTCGATATACATGCTGCTTTATATTTTTTTTCATAGAAGAGTACAATGTATCAAGTACATATGGCTGCATAAAGTAACATTTTATTTTCAAGATAATCATTTGTATTTTTTAACAGAAAAATAGTAAATTTTATTTTATTTTAAACAGATTTCGTTATTTTTTTTTTCTTCTATCCCCAAATCTCTCTTTTGATTATATCAAACAAAAATATATTTTTCGTTTCACATCTTTTTTAATTATCGTTAAGTATTCTTGTCAAATGAAAGAAAAATGATTTTTTTTTTTGGGTCGAGATAAGCTACATATACACGCTACATACAATATTGTATGTAACTTATCCTTAGCAGTTTGAACCAATAGAATCACGATCCATTTTTTACTTTCGTCTATCCATCAAATGTTTGACATGACTTGTGTGTTTGTTGTATAAAAAGAAATAAGATTTGTAAAAGA
This sequence comes from Rotaria sordida, assembly GCA_905250125.1. NCBI lineage: Eukaryota > Metazoa > Rotifera > Eurotatoria > Philodinida > Philodinidae > Rotaria > Rotaria sordida. The sequence continues at coordinate 23,516 of CAJNOL010000882.1, forward strand.
CGAGCTACTATTTTATAAAGAATTTTCCTATATTATTAAGATTAATACTAATACCATCTAATATAAAATATTACTTTCACTAAAATTGGTAAAAAATGACGGTCTTAGAAGAAACAAAAAATTTATTTTGAGCTGAGTCTAGTTATCGTTCTAAATTGAAAATAAGCAAAAATATGTTTAAAACATATTCGAAATCATTTGTTATGATCTTCTAATAATAAAACTGTGATATATCTGGGATAGAAACTAATATTTTTCCCCAACAAAATAAACAGATCATTATTGAATTACGTATCATTATGAAATCATATCAGCTTCTTTGCAAATTTCGGTTTCATGAAAACAGAACGAAAATTACTTCGCTAGAAACAATTGTAAAAATTGAACAAAAATTATAAATTATCGCTGACGGATATAGTTAAGTTACCAAGCAAAATTTCAAAAATCGACTTTTGAGCTAGAAACTTTCGTTCTTTTTATCCGTCTTCGAACGAACAAATTTTTATATAATTTTTGTTCTATGATCTTCTTTGTTCTGATTCAGGAGCATCTTTTCAAATCTGACAGATGCTATTCAATGAGAATTAAAAAGACGAAAGAACAAAAATGTTAAAAAATTAGACATTTTTTTTCAACTATAATCAAATTAATCTGGCTTTATTTAATTGATGATCTATTTTCATGAAAATGTTTCATATAAAGTAAAATAGATATTTTGCATTATTCATAGTTAATCTTTTTTTTTTAATGATTTTATTTATGTCATATTGATGTCAAAATAGTGGCAAAATTTTTTCTTATACATTCATTTTCTGATCTTTAAATACAAGCGTATATAAATATTCTTGTCTCGAACGCCCTCTTTTTCATATCGCAGAGGCTCCATGTCATTTTATTGCAATGGAAAAAAAGTGTATGTACGTCAAAGTGTATGTAGATTATCTCGACCTTTTTTTTGTTTCTTTTTCTTTAATATATTTTCTATAAAGTTTTGTCAATGTATATTTTAACACATTCGACTTACGAAAAGAAAGTTGTAAACGAAATGTGAAAAGATATTTTATTCTAGTTTTTCATTACAACATGATGATTTATAGTTTATATGAAGATAGTAAAGCATTAAAAAAAACAGAGAATAGTATATGACTCAAAAGAGATTAAATGTAGGATTTCTACTTTCATATTTGCTTACTTTTTTTTTTCGTCAAAAATCAATACAGAAATGCAGTTGAATGTGTGTGTTCTATTTGACAAGCAAGTGATACAAGAACGAACGATAAAAAGAAGAAAAAAGAGAATATTCTAACAAAGCTAATGGTACGACCTCTTTACAAAACAGCTGGTGATCACACACATACATATACGTCTGTATATATATATATAAATATATAGATATATATATATATATATATATATTACTATTGAACAACGACTGATCAGACTTGTTAATAGAGACAAAATGTCACGTTACCTTGAATAAATAGAAGCTTCTGTTAACATAGACAAAAGAAAAAGAAATGAGCCAACTTATCTTTTGTAAATTATATTTCTGTAGTTTAGCTTCGAGTTTCTTTTATTATTGCATTTAAATCACTGACAAAAAGCAATGCAAAAGAAAAGAATGATTCAACCTATCATAGTTCTTTTCTCTTTTTTCTTGCGACTGAAAAATAGAACATAAAATATCCGACCGAGTAAAATAAGTCATTTATAAACAGAGATTCAATTGGTGTAAATTTACCAATCAAATTCAGTTGCTTTTAAAACATCTTTAGTTCATTTCAAATTCCACTTTTCCGTTTAAATAAATAGATTTATTTCTACAAATATGAACAAGTTCTTGATAGACATCTCTAATAAAATCCGAAGAAGATAAATATATGTCAGATTTTTTTTTTCCTTTCTAATCAATCGATGGTAGTTGAGTCAACAATGATACATTGAAAAGGAAGTGGCGCTTATACACCCCGCAGATTTTTTTTTCCCAAGGTTGTAGGTAGTATGAAGATGTAAAATCACCCAATCAGACCTTGGACATTTTTAGTCTTAGCAAAAAAAATCAGTATTTTAGAGAACGGCCATTTATATAGGAAAGTATTAGAAAATAGAGAGTATTTGGAGGTTTCTGTAGTCGAAAGTTGATTTTTATGTAAAATGAGTATGATATTCAGAATGAGCATGAAAAATTACACTAGACAGACAATTTTTCATTGTAAAATATTTTCCATGAAAATTTGACCCGTAGGGGACCAGGGGGAAAAATTTCATGGATAAAAGGTTGATGAAAAATAGGGGGTCAGATTTCCATGGAAAATATTTTACAATAAAAAATAGACTCTAGTGTAATTTTTCATGCTGATTCTGAATATCATACTCATTTTACATAAAAACCAACTTTTGACTATAGAAACCTCTAAATACTCTCTACTTTCTAATACTTTCCTATATAAATGACCGTTCTCTAAAATATTGATTTTTTTGCTAAGACTAAAAATGTCCAAGGTCTGATTGGATGATTTTACATCTTCATGCTATCCACAACCAAAAAATATTGAAACGAAAAGAAACCTTGTGGGGGGGAGGGTATAGCCTATGGAAAAAGCGCCACTACCTTCGTTAATTATTTCCTTAAAGTATCTCCACATTTTTCTTAAACTTAATATAATAATAAATAACAATCCATTCAAATAATGAACAAATAAAGTAAATGACTTAAAGACTGTTCAATGAAAATGTTATATTATCAGTTAAATAGGATTATTTTATTTTGTTAATACACGTTATGTAAATGATATTTATTTTTAAATGCGAAAGTTTTTGCTTAAGTTTTTCAACATATCTGAAAGCAATTTAGAAGAATAAAATTGTTGAATAGAAACAGAATCTTGTCTTGACAAAGAATAACAAAATCTTCGAAAAATATAGATATAGAAGTCGTCACTAATTTTCATGAGGGTATATGCCTAACAAAAGATAGAAACACATTAAGAATAATTTCTTTTCAGCAAACAAAATCTCGGTATAGTTTGCAAAGGAAACCATGCCGAAGGATAAATCATTTTTGATATGAGTCTTACTTCATTAGATAGACTCCACTAAAACGAGAGAGAGTCTAAAACGATTCTCATCCATGGATTGTTCTTGTTGAATTCTTGTTATTTTAGTGAATTTTTCAATAAAATGACATTATTCCTCTTTGATCATCTTCAAGATTGTGTTTTAATGTTAAATTTTGCATAGATAAAATTTTTAATAGTACTAATGTGTGTCCAAAAATTAAATGGTCGTGGATATTTTTGAGATAACTCAAGAACGAAAAGAGTTAGAGAGTTGCGGTTTTCACCATTATGTGAGTACATGAGTACTCTATATATTTACTAAGACATGCTGAAAATTCTGGCAGATTCAGAGTTTTATCAGCGTCAATCTTTGAAAGAGTATATTGCAGTTTTTTAAAGTCTCAAAAGGATCTATATATCTGAACTATGTAGAAGATATCCTGGAGGCTTCTCTACAAAATTATGCAAGGCCCACCTTTCTAGATTTTATAGTTCTCAAATGACATTCATTTTCCTAAAATCTATGACATTCATTTTCTTCAATATGAGTAACGGTAAAAATTCCCAACAAAATACATAATAAACAAGGTTTTATCTCGTAGTAAACTATTATATGAATGATAAACAACAACATCGTATACGCGCAAGTGAATCGGAAGCTATGTTTGCTGGCCTTTTCACAAAGCTATAATTCAACAATAAAACGTCATAAAAAACGAATCCTACATATCATAAAAGTCAATATTGTCGGAAAAGAAAAGTATTGAAATTATTCATAGTCAGTGGCGTAGCCAAGGGAGGGGCAAATGAGCAATTGCCCATTTCATTTGGAGATTTGCCCATTGTAATTTTTATGCGTCAGTTTTTGCCCATTGAAATTTCACTTTTTCAGAATTGTTTATTTATTTTTGAATTAGATAATAACTCATTTTCTTTTCTTCCGTCTGAATCACACATGCATTTTTGTTTGTTCTTTCTGTGAAGCATGAAGAAAAGACTCGCTTCTGGTATTTTCACCAGAGTTGCTAGATGAAAAACTTAAAAATCAGAAATTCTTGTTTTTAAAATCAGAAAAAAATTAGAATTTTTTTCTGAAATTGGAAACTAATCATAAAGAGTAACTTTTTGCAAACCAAGGACTATCATGTTGACATACTTGCACAAAAGGCTTCACGTTTTTTTTTGTTTATCGGCTCATACTTTGTTTTTAAAAGCATTTCATAGTAAAGAAAAACAACACAACCATTATATAGCTTAGAGTAAAAGATCATATACTGTAAGCTTAGGAGATTGATCACAGTTGGATCAAATGAAGACTCTCACTATCAAACTAACTAATTAAAAATATGCGCTGCCAGTAGCGTACACACATTGAGAAGAAGTTTCCAGTTTGTTACATACCCTCACTACTAAATTTCGTCAACGCTTAGTTTTCTTTTTTTTCGTCATGGTTGGATGGGACACAACCATTTACATAAGAAAAAACAATATCATGCATATCAAAAAGCAAATTCAACAAAGTCTAAGATAATTTTTTTTTAATTATAAGGGTAATAAACAAAAAATTTTAATTGCTGTCAAATTGCTTTTGAATGTGAGTAATATTGCTTCTTCCTACGTCAATAGTCGTGTTCCATCCAACCATGATGGAAAAAGAAAACTAAAGGTTGATGAAATTTCGTACTGTGGATACATGACACATTGTAAATGTTTTAAAATTTAAACAATTCTGTCTGTGTACACTATTGGCAGCTCATGTTTTAAACTAGTTGTTCCGTATGTGAGAGCATTCATTTGATGCGACTATGATAAATCTCCTTAATTTGCTGCAGCATGGTCTTCAGTTGTTAGTTAATACAAAAAAAAAAGTCAGGAAAAGACACCTAGTGTCGGATTCTTTTACAAAAACCAAAACTCTGTTTACGAAGAATATGCACAAAAAAATCATCTAGATAAACAATGCAGATCAAAAAATCTTACGAAAAATAATCAAAGTTATAGAACATAACTTCTATATTATTTTTCAAGTTTTTCTTCGTTCAAAATTCTTTCAATAAATGTTTTTGAGCTAAAATATGTTTACAAAATCGTTCAAAAAAAAAATTGGCATTCACTATTCAGTTCAGCAACGCAACAATTTACTGATATATTAAAGCACTTAGCAGTGGCTGCAGAACCCAGAAACTACAAGAGATTAAGAAAGGAAAGAAGGTAGCGGAATACGAATCTATAATATTAATGGGTTGCACTCGTAATTAATTCCACTAGTACAGCCGCCATCTAAAAACGTCTGGAATTTGACAGCAAATCAGAAAAATCAAAAGATCAGAAAAAAATCAGAAAAATGTTCAAATTTCAGAAATTTTCTTGGCTTTTCAGAAGATCTAGCAAGCCTGATTTTAACTGTAAGTTTGGGTGAACGTGAGTTCGATTTTATTGGGAAAACACTATCCACGTAAACGTAGAGAAGGATAGATCAAAAAGAAGAGAATTAAGAGAACACACACGAACATATATATGTCTACACATATATACATCTAGAGTGACATATAGAAGAGAAAGAAGAAATCCAATGGCGTATATGTGGAAATATAAAGGAAAAAAAACCAATGTATGAAATGACGTAGTTCGTAGAGAATACGTCTATGTGTGTTGTACAGATACATATTTGAAGAATCCTCAACACTAACTTATGCATTTGTTTTTTTTACGTTATTAGTACTTTGTTGGGTGAAAAAAGTTTTGGCCTATCAATAAAAACCTTGCCCATTTTGCCCATTGGTTTTTTTCGACACAAGAGAAGTTTGCCCATTGGTCTAAAAATCCTGGTTACGCCGCTGTTCATAGTCACTATTTTTACTATTATCATCTCCATCTAAATCAGGATCAGATTCTTCATCATCATCGGTTTCAACTAATATTGATTCAATTGATTCAACATAATGATCAGCTTTTTTGAATGTAGCTTCATATTTTTTTACTTCTTTAAAAAATTCAACTGATGTTAATTCATCACATGCAGCTAACCAACTGCTAGTCACTTCACGAACATGATTTCATTTAAATGAAGTATTTTGATCTCAAATGTAATTTTTCATACCTGTAATTAGATAAAATACTGAATAAGATCCTTTGTATGTAATACATATATATTGTCTAAATCAATAGTTTGAATTAGTTCTAAAAGAACCAGTTAATGGAAAAAGAAACTTACAGACCCATGCTATCTCTATTGGATTTAACATATAATGCTTTATCGGTAATCTAAGAATTTCAACATCAAATTGTTCAGCTGCATTATCGACTAAGTACGTAAGTGAAGTTGGCCCCAGATTCGAGTAAATCCTGCCCCGATTCCCCCAAGAACTTCTTCCAAAGCTCCTATTCTTGTTCCAAGTAGAACTCGATGAGCTCTATCCAATGGTATTATTAGATTCTTGATAGCCCAAACTATATAGTCAAAAACTCCAAAATACTGTTTTTTTTCCATACATTCCATAAAACCCTTTCCGTAGATCCTGTCCCGATTCGCTTAAGAACTTGTTCCAATCAGAACTAGGGTGTGGGTGTGGATTTAAAGAGACAAACACTCATCTACAGATTTCATAGCCGTTTGATGATACTTCATTCTCATATATAAATCATCAATTAGTATTTTTACTGAATTGATTATTGATTCTTATCTTTGAACGAATATTTTAATTTAAAAATTGAAAATGGCCAAAACTCTCGTTCTACTCTATTGATAGCTCTTTTAAAAAAAGCTACAAACTCATATGTTTTCTAAGGTGAAAAAATTTGGCCACTTGAAAGGTTTCTTAACATACTCTTCTCCAAACAGTTTTGTGTCTTTTTAATCAATATTTAGAAGGCTTCGATGAGAAGAAGTTCAAGTTGAGTCAAAATTAATATAATATTCGAAATCCGCATAAAAAATGACTAGATCTATGTATAATTTAAAGAATTTCTGGAACTTTTTTTTTGTCGGAAAATTCATCCCTGACTATCTTCCGGAATTAGACGAAAAATGAATTTTCATTGAAACATTATTTAGACACTATAAAGATTCGTTAAAAGTTGTTTAAAGTTATTAGATGACAAAATAGTAGATATTTAGAAAATGAAAGCAGCATTTTTTAAAAGTTCATTTTTTAATCTGATCCCTGAGAAAGATCAGGGGTACATTTCTCGATGAAAAAGAAAGTTCTAGAAATTATTTAAATCGTACATAGATCAACTCAATCTTTTGTGCTAATTTCGAATATTATATAAGTTTTAATTCAAATTGAACTTTTCTAATCAAAATCTTCTAAATATTGTTCAAAAAGACGCAGAATTAAACTTAGAGAACGTTGTATTAAGGAATTTTTCAAGTGGTCCGAATTTTTTGACTTTGGAAAATATATGATTTTTTTAACTTTTTTAAAAGAGCTATCAATTGAGCAATACGAGAATTTCGATCACTTCAATTTTTAAACTATAGTACTTGTTGAACGATAAGAGTAGATGATAAATTTAGTAAATATTCTAGTAGTGTCTATTGGTACGTCGGACCTATGTCTCGTTAAATGAAACAATCAATTGATGTCTTATGAAGTTGAAGCTCCATCAAAGAGCTATGTAGCTCATAATTTTAATAGTATTTTGTCTTGTCTATTTATAGTGGCGTAATCAAGATAGGAGTAAGTTGGGTGGCGTACAACCACGGAAGCTATTTGCCCCGCCATCCAATAACTTGTAGACTGTTGTTTCACCTGTAAATTATTCTCGCAGCCATGTATGTTACAAATGACATGTAAACAAATTTTTGTGAAGCTGACTTTACAAGATCAATATTTTCATTAAAATTCAGTCACATGATGAAACTTTTTACTATTCAGTTGTAATAGAATCAATTAAAAGTACTTGTCGTTAGGCGAGTGAGCCTCTCGTACTAATGTCATCACTATCATTCATGATAATAGAACTTGACAGAAAAATCGATATTTGTCTCACAGATACCAGTCTGTCCTTTCCACAAATGAATCTCCAGCTGAGTCGAAATTATCTTTAAACAGAATAGACAAAGATAAGAATTAATTCAATTTACAATCATATTCAATGTTTCCATCATTAAGATATTTAATAGTAACAGGTGCTGTTTTTAATTATTATTGTCATTGCTTTAACCATAGGGTTTGATTTATTAAATACAATAAACAAAGTTTATTCTCTACATGACAAAAATTTATTATTAGATAGTTCGTTTTTTTTTCGTAAAATTTCTTCTGATAATACTTATTTGAACTTATCATATACTGTTTTTGTGTAGTCTATAATTTTAATAGCAAAGTAAATCACCCATATATTTAAAATGAATGAAATAAATGCAACAGTATTTTTGAACTTTTTTTTCTCAAAGAAAAAAAAATACTATTGTCATCTTTATTGTACAAATAAACTTTTAAAAACTAGTCGAACGGCCCCTAACCGCCCAAAGATTTTTAGTTACACAGCCACTTACTTATTCCCGAATTGAATCCACGATGATAGTATGAATTATTAGAATAATAACGAAAAATGTGTTACTTTGTTGATAGGTTTTATGTTTCTAAATTCGATCAAAACCTCATGAAACTAATATTAAAAATGGCGATTTCGACATACTCTTTCGGTTGATATATGATTTCATGAAGTTAGATAAGAAAAATACTAGTGAACTGATTTGATCTCTTATACTTCTCCTCTCTTCTTTTGTAAGGTCAATGTATATCTATTAGATAATAATAAGAATACAATATTTTCTTGGAGCTTCTTATATTAAATTAATAAACTGATTCCAATTTATCCATGTGACGAATATATTCTATAAAAGAAAGTAGAATATTAAATAATTATATATGGATACACTTTTCATAAACATTTGATTCAAATATTGTTAAATAATGTAATTTGATCTAAAAAAAAGTACATTGTTATTGTTTTTTTTAATTTGCTCTAATAATAGTCATTCATACATGTTTTAGTCATTAGTAATTGGATTCATTGTTAACACATGTTACGAAAAAAAAAAATTTTTTTTCTCTAAATAGATATTGTTTTCAAAAAGAAAAGAAAAAAGAAAATCATTGATTTATTCAGAATTTTTATTTATAAAAATCTTAATATGAATGTGATAAGACTTATTGTCTTATATTAGAATATTTTATGAATATATTTCTAATGAAAGCTGAATGTATGTAGATAATGATGAACTTTTCAAAGGAAACAATTTGGTAGAAACTTGTCATTCATTTGCATATAGATAACATTAGAAAAGAATATGAAAACGATTGGATTTGTCTTGCATTAATGGTGTTTTCAAGTTTTCTTTTTCGATCAAATCAGTGAACGTACTACTAACTAAAAAACAACAACGAATTAACATTTTCTTTTTTTTTTTATATGAGAAAAGAGGGACGATAGATTATTCTTTGTTAGCTTAGTAATAATGTGAAAAGAGAGTTCTACAGGAAAATATTTATCATCATTCAATGCATTGATGTCGATGTTTCCTGTAGTTAGTTCGGAGAGATGATCGTTACAAACCAATGTTGATGAATGACAATTGCGATTTTTCTCTTTCTATTATTCATTAGCATTTATTGCCTTGACGCGTAAATTTTGCGAAAAAACATGTCTCTTTCTTCTTCTTCTTATCCGGTCTTGCTCAATCAATTGTCTCTGTTATTGCACACGCACAATAATTTACTTGTTCTCTTTCATGTTAAAGTCGTATTATTCTCATGATTTCTATTTTGATTAGAATATATAAAAAAGCAAAAAAAAAAAAAAAAAAGAAAAGTTGGTTGCTCGCTTTCTTTTTCTTTCGAGACTTTTATGTTCATGATTTGCAGTTATATTCATCCAACCATTTATCTATTTTATACTCTGCATCCTCTTTTTTTCTTTGTTCTATGGTGCCGAGCAAATAAGTTCTTGACATTAGAAAAAAAATAGAACGACCAAGAAAAGAAAACGGCTCGATTCGACATTACTAACAAAATGACGTATGCGTTTTCCGCGTCTTCATCATCGTCATAGATAGATAGATAGAAAAAATAATCTATCAACTCACATACACATACATATAAGCATTTCGCATCATTGTATGGCTTTCTCATCGTTCGCTCTTTTTCTCTGTTCCCATCATAGCAAATATAAAGCAATGTAAAAAAGCATGGAATAGACAAAAAAAACATGGTGGTTCTAATATCGACGAACGATGAAGACAAGAGAACGAGAAAAAAAAGGGGGAGGGGAGGGGGAAAGGAGGATAAAAAAAGTGCCACGCATAAAAAAAGGAAAGAGAGAATGACGAGCGAATAGAGAAGCAAATGCATTTTTTTATAATACATACGTTTGTGCGAATGTCCACGATATATCATTTTCTCTTTTTTTTTGTGCTTGACAAGCGTTCTCGTCTATGTTCGTTTTTTTCCTTTACTATTAGACCATCTGTTGCATATGTAGAAGCAAAAAAAAAAAGAAAAGAACGAGAAAAAGAACGACTCGACTAGCAGCATTAAGGCAAAGTAGTATCACATCTATCCAAATTACTCTTTCTTTCTCCCTCTCCATATATTCGCGTTCTACTGAGTTGATTAAAGACACTAGTATGAAGTGATGGAATCACTAGTACTCATATAAAATGTTTGTAACAATTATCTTTTTCACGTAATAATAAAAATAACAAAGGAAAAGGTAAGGAATGTTAATCAGAGACCAACAAAAATTGTGTATGTGTCCTTTTTGTTTCAGTAATACAAGCAAAAAAAAAAGAAACAACGGACGGCAACGATCGGAAACAAATGAGAGTTCATCTCAAGAGACTAAAAGAGAAGCAAGCACATTTTTTATTCTTTACCATTATCATTCGTCGTCATATTTACGCGCGCGCGCTCTTGCCGATCACACGTTATGTTGTCAACATCGTCGTTTTTTTTATTAGATAAGTGACATGCGAACATATAGTAGTGACTGTTAGTAATATTGTATCGCACTATTACAGGCATATTCAACAAGATAGAAATGAATCTGATCGTTCCGTTGTATTTGTCTATACATTTTCTTTTTCTATTCAATAAGTATTCTAAAAAAGAAAAAAGAGATCTTTTCTTTATCACATACATATATTATTCTGTGTACAACACACTACTAAGGAAGACAATTAATAATAAGAGTAGTAGGAAAGTATATAGAACTAAAAGTGCTTTTTCTTGTTGAGTGTATGACGTTGATAGTTGATTATTCGAGACCTCCTCGTGTGTAAAAAATCAAAGAATCGGGGTTAGAAGCAGGAAATGCCTTCTGTCTAATTCGATCACCGCGACAAATCAGCAAACGAATGCAGCTGATGACACACACGCACACACACACTTCTTGTATATGTTCGCGGCCTCGAGCTGCAATTAAAACTCATTCTTTCCTTTTTCTCTTTTCTATACATGTGCATTCTTCTTATTCGACAAGGTTGAACTCTTCTCTTGTATAGTTGAACAGTATAGCAAAAAAAAAGAAAAAAGAATTTTCTCTTGTCCTTCGCCTAACAAACATACGCATGAGTCAGTTGAGCTCAATGATAATACTCCATATGTAAGTATGTATGTGTGTGTGTGTGTGTGCTCGTCGACTATTGCTGTTCGCTTCTTTTAGTACAAAGATATGTACATAGTCGTTCATTCATCAATACGATTTTCTTTCTTTCTGTTTTTTTTTTCTCTCATATTTATTTGATGAACAATTCGTCGACAGATGAGTAGTAAGCCCTTTTGCTTAAATGGAAATGTCATTTAAGGTCAGATGTTTTGTCTCTTTTTTTTCTTGTTTTATACTAAATTATCATCTTTACAAGAAATAATGAAATCATTTCAACTATCATTACTATTATATTTAATATTGATAAGTTTTTTATTTGATTCAATTTCATGAATTCAATCTTATTTTTTAATCATCTATGTAGACATACGTAAGCTCATAAACGAGGCTTATGTTTGTCTATTTATGTATCTGTCTCGTCTACGTTATGGAGCAGATGAGTCTTCATCACCTCGTTAATCTTTGTCACAAATCGATTTTTTTCTTTTGGACGGAGGTTTGACGAGGAATTGAGGCTCATCAATGTGACGAATTTTAAGTTACATATTGTTTCATTTCTTGAATATATAATGTTTATTTATTTTATTCAGTTCATTAAAAAAAATATTTTATTCTGTTCAATTATTCATCAATATTATTATGATATTATTTTTTTATTATGAAGAAAATTAAATTTCATTCGATATATTTAAATTCAAGTTTTTACAAATAGCTTGTTTTATTTTTTTAATGTTGAAAGATAATGTTAGACAAATTGTATCTTTTTCATTATGGAATTATTTCAATTTTTCTTTTTTGATATTTCCCCATTGAAATTAATGGTTTGAATTCTATTTATTTTATTTTTATTATGATGAATATGATTATACATAAATTTAACAAATTTTTTATAGATATGTTAACAAATATTGTTCGATATTGAATATGAAATTATTTTCTTACAAAATTATCTTTTTATATTATTCAAAGTTAAGACAATCTTATTTATATATCAATCTATATTCTTTTCCATTAGCAATCATCATGAGATACTTTAATGTGATTTAATTTTTCTAACATCCTCGTTTACTTCCTTTGATACAATTCTTTGCCATTAATTTTTACTCAAATGGTTCATCAATAATCTTCTTTTTTTTTTTCTAATTTATATTCGACTCTACTAAATCAATGGAATTAGTTATAGTCTTTCTTTTTTCTTTTCGTTACTCTTTTGAATAAGTTTCACTATATAGATTTGTTTTGTTTAACTAATACACAACAAAAATCTTTCAATCTTTCATATATATTATTGATCATTAACTGTGGACAGATAAGCATAACTAAACATCGTTCATTTCCTATTAACCATTTTCTGGTTGTGTAACTTTTTGATTCAATTTGTAGACTGTTAACTTAATGGTACTCATTGTATTTCTGTTGATTAGATTATGAAACCAAATAATGTTGTTCTGAAAGATGATTCTGATTTACTGTTTATCATTAAATTAAGTTCAATGTGATTGGAACTTGAAATTTTATATTCTTATCTTAAACATTGTTTTTTATTTATTTTAATGAACGAAAGAAAAAATATTTCTTTTGATTAAATTTATTGAAAAAAAAAACAACATAAGTATTAAATATTTGAATAAAAACAATTTCATTATGATCATTGTCTTGTCATCGATATCGGATAAAACACAACATTCGATTCTTTTTTTTTCTTCGCATTTATTCCAGATTTTGAATAACTTCACATACTGTTGATGCACTTCTGAAAAAAACATAATTTAATCAACAATTGATTATCATTATTATTAATGTCACATACTAAAACTTTCTTGAATAGTTTGTTAATATTGAAATCAGTTCCATTGTTATGTGGACAATAATATTATGATTTTGATAAGAATTCAAATAATAAAATATCAACAGTTATTCTACTTTTAATTTATATGTTCATTTATTGTGCTATGAATATATTGGTTCACACGAGAGAAGAGAAGAGAAAAGCGATAAATGATGATGAAAAAGATGCAGAAAATAATGAAAAGAGGAATATTATAACAGGATTAATGACATATACTTCCAGTACATAGAAAAAGAATACAGCAAAAGTAGTCAGTTACAAACATATTTATTCTTTTATTACTAATATAAATGGAAAAATCATGAAGAAATCTTGTACTAAATTGTTATATAATATAATTATTTTCTTTTAGATAGGTAAAAGAACACATTTATATATCAATATATTTAACATTTCTGTTGATTTTCTAAAATATTCGTACGATCTGATATTGTACATTATCAAACTTCATCAATCCATCACATAATATTTAGCTTATTTTATTAGTCTACACAGGAAGACACTATTTCTACGGAAGTTCATAGATCTGAAGCTGTCGTTATCCGAAGAGGTAATCATTAAGTACGCATTCCAGGTCTATTAGAATGCAAGAACATCAGCGGATGTAAGCAGATGTAGAACAAAACGACGTCAATAAATAAATAGATAGTTACGTCGAGACTTTTTCTCTCTAGAAAGTCTCTACAATTGTAACATCATATCGTTGAAAGAAGATATATATAATACAAGAACCAGAACAGAACATATGTTCTCTTTGTTTTTTTGCAAAAGAATTATATACAGAATAATCATAGATAATGTGAAAGAGCATACGATAGAAATATTTTTCTAATGAGTTTTTAGTCTTTCATGAATATAACCGTCTCAAGCTAGTTTAACGATAATATCTACTTCTAAATATTTAAATTGTTTAATGAAATCTATATTTTTCGATTCGTAGTATAATCGAGGGTATAGTAAGGAAATTATGTTGTGAAATTGTACTACTTGCGTCTTTGAAATATTAACCGGTATCAGAAAATTTTATCAGTTGTTCCAAAACGAATACTACTCTCTTCATCAATGATTGTTCTAATATTATACTTTAACGTTGAGTTCTATCAGGCTGAAAAGATAATTTGAAATGACAAATACTCTAGAAGTAATATGAATAATGTCAAATAATTGTATTATTTATTATTGTTTGTTTATGTTTATCAAAATCTGCTAAATAACATGAATCATTGTGAACTAATAAAATATTCTAAAGATATTAGGAAAATCTAAAGTAATTTTAATGATTTAACTAACTTTTATTGCTTGAATATTTATTCGTAAATATTGATTTAATGATTATTTATATCATAGTAAAAATATCCATAAGCTATTCTTCTTTCGGAAAATTACTGAATCAATATTAAAAAGTAGAACAATGTGTCGAATAGCTAATTTGGGGTGATAATTAAGCTTTGAGTTATTATAAACATTCATAATCTAATACAGAATATTTTCGGTTTTTTTTAACATTATAAAAATTTGAAACATCATTAAATAGATTTTATTCTTTTCCATTATTCAATGTATAATTCCATTCATCTACGTCTAACTAGTCGACAAATGATGATTAATATAATAAAAAGATGAAATAGAATATATTCTAACCACGTTCGTTGTTTCAGATTCTGTTGATGAAATATATTAGCCATGTAAAACTTAATGTTATTCTATCATGATTAATATTTAGTTCATGTCTTATTGTTCATCGAAAAGTTTTCTTTGCTTAATTAATAATTTCATTAATAATGATTTTGATAATGTCTTGTTGAACACCGATTTGAATAAATTCTTTGGTGGTTTAGGTTTTTATTTGTCATGTTTTATTTTTTATTGAAATCTTTCAACAAATTTTTGCTCTGCATGCTTATGTGTAAAAGAAAATTTTTTATTAAATTCAAAATTAAATTAGTTATGTTGTAAGATTATTCAAGAACAGTTTTAACAATAAATTGAATGATGTTGCTATAGCTGATTTAATCAATGAACTAAAAGATTTTGGTGTATGTTACAAATATAAAAATTGTCATATAAGTTGTCAATTGTATTGTTTCGATGTATATTATTGATCATTGTACGAATATTCATTAGTAATTTGAAAGATTTTTTTTTCGTTCTTTTCGAAGAATTTTATTAAATTTTTCTAAAATAAAAAAATCATCTTCGAATGAATTGATAATAGTATCTTGAAATAATATGATTATATCTTGTTTTGTCTTATGAGAAATATGTGAGGATATTTAAGATTCTCGAGAGCAACTTTAATTGATAGAAAACATTTATGCGCATCAACGGCAACAGAGCTGTTCTCATACATCAATACTAATGTTGGCTTAATTAATCTAATAAGTTCATGTAAGTTTTGTTTAACAGTTGGTATATCTTAAAATAAACATCCTAGTATATCCTATGTATCAATTCTTATAAGGAAAGTTCGTAACTGATTAATAGCTTTTGGATTGGAGCTCTATATATCATGTGGAATCTGATGGACTATGGATACCCTGAACAAAGTTCGGGTGCTTAGCTTATTAGTGCAGTGATACTGTATTTTTCCACTCAATGCTCGATTGTGCCGCTCTTGAACATCAGAAGAAATGATTTTCGCATTTTGACTTGAAACTTTCCATAGAGATTGCGTTCATCAAGAACAGTTTATTGTGAAAGTTTCAAGCTTTTTGATTTCTTCCTATCATCTTAAGATATGACAATGATGAAAGAGTGTCTTTTACACCGCTCAAGTGGACTGATGCATTTGATGTTCTCATTTCAGAATAAGAGCAAACTAAAAGGTCTGAAATTTTCTCAATAAATTATTCTCATTCAGGCTTGTTTGCATGCATAATTTCAATTCAAAATTCGAAAAGCAGCTTTCTTTGTATTCATGAGTGAGACTATTCCATTCTGCTAAAAAATACCGTAAGAATGCAGTATCTTCACAGTAATAAGCTTACGACTAGAAATCTTTTGAGGGCATTTAAAACTCATTCGAATCTATATGATGCTGATAGTCTCGACTCAAAAGTGGTTCATTAGTTGAGAGATTTCCTTCGCGAGTTGTAAGATAGGAGACAGAATTCGAACTTTAACAAAATGTTTCACTCAAGCAATAAAGTCTTCTTCTGATAAATTTGTTAGTGGTTCCATTTAAATAGAAATTATATATCATGTTTCAATTTAATCAGATTTATTTTCTCGTCAGAAGAATGGAACTAAATTAATATGGCATATGGTTACTCTTACAATGATTCATATTTAATTAACGAACTAAAGTTTACACAACCATTATTAGCGAATGTGCGTAAATTGACAGAAGGGAGTAAATGTCAATAGTTGCAAGATCCCATGCATACGCAGCGTTGTTACTCAAGCGCGAGAATGTATTCTGACAATCATACATATATGGGTATGGACATAGATTTCGGCGTAGTTGAAGATACTTAGTTAGAAAAACAATTAAAAAAAATCTTAGAAATACATCGAAATTGGAACGAAAATAAAATCTTAAAAATCGCACATTCTTATGCTTTCAAAAGACATTAAAAGCTTCAACAAATATACATATTCGTCGCAGATTTCTAACACATTATACTGCGTAAAAAACTGCACTTTTACGATTTCAGTTTCGTGCAAGCAGTTTAACGCGTTTTTACACGTTCGGTTTTTGAATTGAATGTATCCCTAGAGAAGAAATTCATATCTCATGAATCTAGATTGCTCGAAATGCAGTTCAGATATACCCTTAAATATTCGTAACTTGGGTATCGAGATTCTAACATATTTATTAGGATATTTATCTAATGAATTCATGGTACTTATATGACGCTAAATCAACGATTTTGAGTGGATTTGATGTAACGAGATGGATACCCGACTTTACATCCACATGTTTCCAGAATTCAGAGTATTGAGGTAAGGATGAGGAGATAGGCCTTATCTTAATTCAACGACTCTCTCTTCCCAAAACTCACCCACGTCCACACCAATGTGAAATTAATGTCAGTCGAACTTTTACTAATCAAAAGATGATGAAAAATTAACGGAGTCGAAGAAAACAATGATTGACTTGTACTAAAATCGACACGATCGCATACGACATCTTTTGAGAGCTGTCTCACATTAATAACCAACTTGGGTGAAATATGGATTGTGGACTTGAGTTTGGTTCACTTTTGACGACCAAAATGTTGCATCAAAATGAAACATGTGAGTCAATAAGTCGTGTCTTTTCTGTTCTGTTGTGAGAATTGCACGTTGCTGATGCAACTTTAGACAATTATTTTATATAAATAGTTCGAAGAAACAGGGAGTAGTGTAACATACTATTGATTGCCATGTGCCCCGCTATTTTCAATCGATTAGAATCGTTTAGCAACGAATTATTACTTGATATTTTTGAATATCTTGATGCATACAACTTGTATCAAGCTTTTTATGGATTAAACTATCGTATTGATGGTGTTCTTCAATCAGCTCATTTACACATTTTTTATGATTCATCAAATGAAAACAAACCAGGTTGGGATACACTTATATCCTCTGTCAATCCATCACAAATTCGTATATTGTCTTGTTATAAGGATATTAACATTGATAATCATTTTTTATCTGCTGCTAAAGAAAATTTACGGTCTCTTTGTTTATGTAAAGTGTATCGACCGGTAATTAACACAATATTTCAACATTTTTCAAGTGGTAATAAAATTAAATGTTTATCTATTAGAGAACATTCGCGTTTTACAAAGCGAAGTGATCATTCTCTCTTTGATCTTATATTAATCGATAATGCTCATCGTTTTACCTCACTTGTTAATCTTTCATTATCATGTACCCGCTATATGAAGGTTTCCTCTGCTGGTTCAGTTCGATTTTTACAGCTGCATCATCTATCGATTAGTAACTGTTATTGGTCAACAAATTTTCTTCAACTTCTTCAAAGTAATATACCAAATCTCAAATCACTAAAATTTATTGGATATTACCACTTTTTGAATCTACCATCGGATTTTGTTTTGAAACGTGTTGATGAACTGCATATGAATTACTCTGGTAACTTCGTTGGTCTGCACAATATACTTTCTGTTTTTCCTTGTTTACGTCGACTCTATATAGATCAGGGAAGCGGTCGACGATCTGCAATTATCAATGGTGTTCAATGGCAGAAGCTGATTGAAAATTATTTACCAGATTTGAGACAATTAACTATTGATTTTGGTGATGGAATTGATGATGATATTGTAGAAGCATTTTATACAGGTGAATTTTGGTCAACGAAAAAAGTCAATGTAAAGATGATAATAGACAAAACATATTCTCGATATCGACTTGTCAAAACAATTTATTTTGGCCGACAATGGCAGTTTAGATACTTTGATAACTTTGATTTGTAACATGTGTAATATTAGGAATTAATGCGTTGATAGAAATTTCTTTCTGAATGAGTGATACAGTGTTTTGCTATGTATATGTTATATGAGTGGATTCTTTCATTGTCAAAGCGACAAATAGACACTTTTGAAATTTTCTTTTAGGATTAAATTCAATATTCTTTGTAAAAAAAAACGATGAGCTGTTGATAATGTGTTTATGACTATGAGAAGTCTTTATTAAATAGATTAAAAGATACCAAAATATTAAACCGTTGACACCAAATGGTTTAGTAAGAAGTCAAAGTCTCTTCAATGGTTTATCTATTTATGAATTAGTTCTGTATTGTTTCAAGTTAAACCTTTAATATATTTTATTTTGTTAATTTTGTAAATCATAGTTTTCAAAAGATCGTCATTTATCCAATGGTCTTCTTGTAATTTAGTTGCAAAGTTTGATAAAATCTTCTTGTTTCATAAAAATCTGTTTTTATTTTAAACGAGAGTGCTTTTCTATTGCATAATAATATTTCGATGGCATATTTTGTGATACGTGATACTGTTATCATTATACATATGCATATATTGTTCTTTTTGCGTGATCTGATTATCATCGTATTTTCTTCTTCGTGATTCTTTAATTCCTTCATTATTGAAATAAAGATTAAACTCACATTCAAACAAAATAAGACAAAACTTGCAGTTGACATAGTGAATAAACGGGTGAACGTGAGCGAAAGTTCATTTTGCGAAAATTCGAATATTGGAATGAATACAACTATGATTGGTCTATCTTGTCCTAAAATAAGATCTCCAGAAATCAACTAAAATGTTGGAAAAGTTCATCGAAAAAAATTTTTCATAAATTGGTAATTGTACGGGAATCATTTCTATTACCAAGTCATCGAATAATTTTAGAATGAAATACTGTCTGAAACGAATAATTGCCCCATAAACTTCATTGTGTGATAAATTTACTGCAATAGAGTCAGAAATGGAATAGAAAAAAAAGTGATTACTGGACTGATAGTAAGTTGAATCATCAGTCATACCATATTTTGTAAACGTTCAAAGCAATTTAAGTCCAGTTTACCTCAAATTTTCAGTAATTATTCTCTTATATGTGGTTTATCGTTGGTCAATGAGTGGAGTTGTACCAATGAACAGAAACAGTGCTGGTGATTTCCCAAAGAACCAGGATTTTGTCTCGAGACTCTTAGTTTTGCAAAGACAGAGACATTTTTGAGCAAAAACAAGGTGATATTCGAAACGAACTCGCCGAGCTACATCGGATCATGTATAATAGTAAGAGTTTTTTGAAAAAACAAGTCGCTTCCTTTACTCGACAAAGTTTCGCAAATTAGCCTTTTCGTATTTTGCAAATGCTCAAAACAGTTTACGTTCGACTAGTCGAAAATTTTCACCAATTGTTCCTGTACCTGCGATTCATCGTTAACCGTAGCGCTATGATGCACTGATGAGCATACTCCGCGCTATGAGTCTCCCAGACATTGAGGTTTTTGCGCCTAAATCGCAATTTTTACACACAACGAACCATTTTGGTGCAAGACCAAGATGATACTCAAAATCAACCGGTGAAGTTCTGTCCAAAACAAATGTAGCATTCATTTTTTACTGTAAAAATGGTTTATGTCTTATGCTCAAAATTGTCCCCAAAATTGCCTTTCTCTATTCTGTAAATGCTACAAACAGCTGAAGTCCAATTTAGCTCAAATTGTCAGTGAATATTCCTTGATACATGATCTATCATTGATTGTAGCACCGAATGACACCAGTCAGCCTGAGCTGAGTTCGTCGTTCTTAAAATGGCATCTCAGAGCAAAAACAAGATAATATTTACGATCAGTGCTTGAAATCACGTTGTATGAGCTACGGCAGAATGTATTTTCTAACAAAAGAATGTTTTCGAAAAATGTGTGCAGGGGTCTTCAACAGATGATTTTTGCGGACAATTCTTTTTTTTATTAAAGTGATTCTATTGACTTTGATTCACATGTTTGGTTTACTTCTGCGGACCAAGATTATTTTGATTTATAGACCTAATCATTGTTGTAATACGAATAATTATTCATCCATCATGCTTATCATATTCATAGTGTTAAAGTTTATGGCAACCATTCTATTTAATCACTTTCTTTACACATATTCGAGTGATATCTGTAATTAAAATCTTGTATCAATTGTTCATAATAACAGTGACTTCTTGTCTGAATCATTGTAGAGTATTCTTGAGGGATAATTCTCGGATTCTAAAATTCAATAATCGTTATTCACATGATCGATTATCTATGTCTTCACTTACATCTTGAGAATGTACATCTGATTCTAATAAATTTATTAACATATCATTCATTATTATTGATTTCTTGAATAAAAACTCTCAACATGATTTGTACGAAAGGTTCTATTGGATTTTTCAAATCATTTGCCAGCGTCTTCTTTATATTACATCATTCAAGTTAGTGTCTTGAATGAATGGAAACATACATCAAAACAAGTACAAAAATACGATTATTATAAAAGCAAATTATTTTTAATATCTAAAGTCATAAAAGAGCTAGAATGCAAGTACGTATTTTTTCTTTACATCATCGCTACAGCTACCATTTATTTATGTATCAGTGTCGTAGGAGAAATAGAAGTGTCAATGATAGTAATGAAGCCGAGTAAACGCTTGAGTTAGAGACATCAAAATTCTCGATAAATACTCGTGCAGGCAATTCTAGTAATAACATACATGCAATGGGATTACTATTGAACAATATTTCATTATTCATTAATGAATTAGTTTTCGATGCATTATGAAGTATTATTAAGGCCTGACTGTGGATGTAGGTTATCTCTCCATCAACACTCACACTCACAATCACATTATCAAACTCTCACCAAGAGCCACACAATGATACAAACATCAACAAGTATCTCAACAATTTCACATCAGAGTCACATCCACATTCATACCCTTGGCTGATGATAACTCTCGACGACAAATATTATAGGAGATGTCAGAGTAGGCTAACGACGAATTCCACTCATTTCTTTCGGAGAATACACATCCTATCTCATTGTGCAAAAATACAACAGGAACAATTAGATGAAAATGAGTTGCGAGTAACATCTTAAAATACATTTCAGCTTCAACAACTTGATCTAACTCACAGAGAAGAAACCAACAAAAATAGGCACGTAGTGTATAATTGTCTATCTCATGCTTGACATATCCTAGATATTGTTAAATGCTCTTTATACCTTCATCAGTGACGATCAGTTGCACTTTCCACGGGCAAAACTTCAAATCATAATCGACAAAAGTAATTCGGACGAGGAAATTTAGCTTGAAAAGAACATCTGGCTCGTCTTTCATTCGGTTTCTGTCGCTGATATTAGTACACACGACTCTGTTCAGCAAAGATAGATGTTATATTCATCGATTTCATTCATAGTTCATTCCAATCATGCACAAATCCTCATTTTAGAAATTTCTTCACGAAAAGGATGCTGAAAAGGAGTGCTGCAGACAAGCACATGAGTGATGACCAAAAGCCACAGTTAAGACCATGTCAAGAATGACAACACATAAAAGACACATAGAGAATAACTAACATAAAGCTCATACAACCAACAGCTTAAATTTCAGCATTGACTTGGCAAGAGACAGATAACAAAGAAGGACATGATTTCGATTTGGAGGTAGCAGAAAACAGCAAAATTAATTTCAAGCATTGATTTCCATAGACAAGTATCATCCAAATATCTGTTTTCACCCACAACATCGATGATGATAAGAACGGAAAAGACGAAAAAACATTGAATTGATAAAGGATCCTAAGAGTTACAAAAACAGTAAATCAATCACTTTGATTTACTGTTTCGATCCAGATACATTCCTCTCGCTACTGCTCTCAGCATTTTGGATTAATAGCAAATATTGCTTTGAATGTCGTATATTATCATTCATACAAACGTTGATATCTTTTTCGAAGCATTTTTTCAATAAAAATATGTATAGGAAAACCTGTGGAGGTTCTTTCTGTTATTTGTTAGATCGGTGTTGAGGACGTCTGAAGTAGTTTTCTCGACCGATGGACATTGGCAATGTTCCAGAAGATGACCATATCGGTGGCAAATTTGTGGTACTCGTGTTGAAAGTTCGATGATGATGATCCCTTCCAATTCTCAGTATCTTAAAAAAATCAACTAATGATAAATACAGAGGGGCGATGGTTTTGACGCTGCTTACATCAGTGAAAGCGTGACATTGTGGTCGAAAAACAGTCGGCATGGTGTGTATCATAGGTTTGTACCTACCATACTCTTGATTCGAGGTACGATAAAATGGATGCGGTGAAAATTTACTATAGCCCTGCCATTCATCTGGAAAAAAACCATGTGCTATTGCTGAAATCGGACTTTTGATCCTTACCTGGATTCTCGAATCGAAATGGAATGCCGAAAGTTCGATATTCGTCACTGATCAATCGTGTCCTTCTCATTGGATTGCGCGACTTGAAAAACAGACTGCTGATAAAGGATGGAACAGTCGGCGATTCGAAGAGTATTTCACCATTTGGTCTAATTTCGGTATATTTCGCGAGCGGACGATCGGTCAAGTACTGCATCGAAATATCGTCTATGAGTAGAGGTAATAAAAGCTATTCTGACGTAGGTGCAAGTCTATAGACAATCTATGTTTTTCTCAGTGTACGTCGTCTTCTTTGAATAGCGTCGAATTACAACGATATTTCCTTCTTTCATTTTAAAACACAAGTTACCATCATTATTGTTCAGCATGCTGAAAGGATTTGCCGATCGATTAATTGAGATAAACAACAACCGACCGATGTAGTTACGAGATCAACATCGGTTCTTTTTTCTCTTTCTCTCTCTCTTGTTTATTCATTTCATTGCGAATAAGACTTGTCGTTACTAACGAATATAGACAGACACGCACACTGTTTTTCAATGAAAAATTTCTCCGACCAGTACTTAATAGATTTCTGTTAGTGAAAACAATGATGGTAGACATATAATTGATTGACAAATTCAGCGAGCTCTTTTATACGACAATCACACAAAACATATACTTTGGCACCAAATCTGTTCCGTTTTGAAGGGATATATTGTTTGAAACTTGGCCTACCCTTCCGTAACAAAAGGCTCCCATCAATTACCAAATTCTGTTGTGGACTGACGAGGGAACATTTCCAAGTGTGAGTCTCAGTTTTAAATGGGATATATACCAGTTTGTAGAGCTTGACGAGCTGATTCTTGTGGTATGTTCCGTTTTTGCCCATAGACCTCAAATGAGAAAATTGGTAAGTTTTATTTGTGCAGGATAACACTGAAAGTATCGAACTTTTAAGCACAACATTCTCACAGAAAGGCAATTTTAAAAACTGTTTATAGTACTTTGAGCCACTGATTCTCACATATCACATCCAAAACTATTTAAAAAAATGATGGTCTTTATATTCTCAAGATTATTTTTGTGCATGGCAATATTATTTACATGATAGGATTTGACCAACCGAAGTTGCATAAGAAAGCTTTTTTCTACATTCCGAAGTTTAAGCTTTATGATTTTCGTGTTTCGAGTTGCATAGACTATCATTTTATCGTTTCATTCGTTTTATTCGGAAAACATATCAAGAACACAATCAATGAAAATGATACGCGGTGAAAAAATGTTCGAAACACAACATTCGTCGACAATGACTACAACAAATAAATGCGCTCTGTTCACAATTATTATTTGAGCAACTGTCTACATCAAAAGAAAAACAAACTTCTCTAACGCTCGAAAAATTCGAGTATTGTTTAGGAATGTAGCCACAAGTTGACCATGCGTATGAAATCATTGGTTTAAATAAAGAAGAACTCAGTTGATTATGAACCAGACTTTGTAGTTTGATTATAGCGTCACGACTTCTTAAGTCAACATCTAATTCGTCTAGAGATACACGATGATATATTATTTTTGCTAACACTTTCCGTTGTCGGAAAAAATAAGTATCACACGGTTGTTTAGTTGATGTTGCTCTTCTAGGTATCACTAATAATTTACATGACTGTCCTTTTGTCAGGTTATTCTCATATACAGTAATGTCAGCCTGCGATGACCATTGATCGATCACAAGAAAGAATCGATTGCTGACTACTTTATCGAGAACTTCTTTAATTCAGTATTCCACTAAGGATTTATTTAATTTCCCAGATGTACTGCAACTAGTTACTATATTTGATGCTGAAAAGACCGCTTTTGTAATTGAAAACCGACCGGTGGATCCCCGAAGACAAATAAAAATAGGGCTGAGCAACTGACCAGCAGCACTAATGATCGGCATAACTGTATAGGAATGGCTTATAGTATTCAAAGATTTTACTGATAGATAAGTCGCTTTCTCTCCTGCATAAGATGGTGTACGGTTCGAAGCTATTTCGTAATTAAAACTGGATTGATCGGCATTTAGCACAAAATCAAGTTTATATTTTGGTATATGTTTGGTTGCTTCGGCGACAAAATCATCAACAGTCTGTTTAATTATAGATTTATCAACAACTTCCCGATGAGAAACGAATTTTGTCACTTTTCTGGAAGATATACCGTTGCGTTTTTTGAAATTGAGAAACCAATAGTCACTTGCTTTAAAGCCATCTATATTTTCTATTTTTGCTTGGGATAGAGCCCATCGCTTCACGTCAAGATCGTGCACAGGTAAATTGTTATTACGAGCAGAGCGAAATCTATCAAGTACAAAATGCTCTACACGCTCCAATTTTTGCCGGCGGTTTCCGTTATTTGCAACATATTCTCGAAATCGCTTTAATTGCATAGGATGTGTAACTCGTCGAAAAGCATGCTGTACGGTTGTAAAAGCAACACCTGGACGAGCAAAATCGACAACCCTTTGCATGTATTCTAAACTGAACTGACGATTTTCGACTACTTGTTGCTCTTCATCATCTTCGATTTCAACAGAATAGGCCAGGTCAAAATGATCGACATCAGAAACTTCGACAGAATCTTCTGTCTCTATTGTAAAGCTGTCACTGTTGGAAAGGTCCTCTAATAGATCGAGCAGATTGGTTGCGATCGATATCTCTTCTTCTGTGGTGCTTATTGAATGAATACTTGACCTTTCTAATGCTTTTTCATATAAATGTTTACATATGTTAACGACGTTCGTCATAGAGAAATAAGTTTTGATGAAGTGAAATCTGAGAGAATATTAATCAGAAGATTTATCATGGACTATTTGTCAAATGACGGATATATATATATACAGATTCGAAAGAATTCACTCGAAAATGTTAGAAAGTCACAGAATTTTTTGATAGCCGATAAGCATAGAACAGAAAGAGTGTTAGTTTTCTATTTCATCCAAAATCTCCTGCCCACTAAATGTTAATAGGCCGGAAGGAATCAATAGAAAACCGTGATCTGTATTAGCTAGGTTAGTGATGTTAGTAATCCTACTTTAACTTGTAGATTGATATAACCGACAAAATAATATAAGTCCAGATGATGAATATATATTTAATGATGGAATACGAGTGATCACAATACAGTATTGGTGACGATATTTTCAATAAAATGGACTCTTTCATGTTTCTTAACATATTATTCATAATTCAATTTATTTTAGTTATTAATAAATTAGGAGATAAACAAAAAAAAATTTCGTTCTCCAAGAATATTTCAAATTTATTGTGAAGAAATTATTAGCTATTTTAATTCTATCATAAATGTGTACCGTAAGAGTATTGATTTGACTTTATTCAATAAATATTTATTTCAAATAAAAGTCTAAATACGCTATTGTACTTGAAATCTGAACATAAATGAAGTATGATATGACAACATGAAAAATCTCTATATTTAGAAATATTTGTACTTCGATCAAATCTCAACGAACTGATGAATTCTTTGAAGACTATACTAGCCTAGTGATTCTCCACTTATAAGCAAATTATCAGCGTCATAGTTTAATCGTTTAGCTGCGGGTAGTCTCCACAGGAATCACAGTAATTTCCTGGTATATTGAAATTCATAGATTCATATGTGATATTAGTTTTCGTGGAAGCATTTATAAGTAACACATAATAAATATAACACGACTGACTCTCTACTTGATGTGACTTTATTCGATGCATTCATTTTATACAAGTTCAAGACCGGAAAAACAATGCATCTATCGGACTTCCGCCTGGAAGTTATTCGATCCATTGTCGAAGCTATTGGAAGTCAAAAGGAGGACTATCTTTAGAAAATTCATTCAGACTCACTGCACAATACTTCCCTTCACTCATTCAAGGTTATTCAGTTGAAGGTACATCTGAAAGAACAAAGAGGTGAAGATGTCATATGTGCAGTAATACAACAACAGTTCCAAAAGAAAGTACTAAGACAACTTATGAATATGTTCGATGTAATGTTGATTTATGTGTTGTACCTTGTTTTGAACTGTACAACATTTTGAAAAACTTATGAACACACGTATTCATAAAAAAATTTGATAAACTAGAACAATAGATTAATTTATGATGAAGTGTACACAAAAAGAGAAATTTTAATTTTGTAGAAAAAACAACTCGCAGCCAAATAGT
Organism: Rotaria sordida; assembly: GCA_905250125.1. Lineage (NCBI taxonomy): Eukaryota > Metazoa > Rotifera > Eurotatoria > Philodinida > Philodinidae > Rotaria > Rotaria sordida. The sequence goes on from CAJNOL010000882.1 coordinate 51,067, forward strand.
TAGAATCATTTATGCAACCTTCTCTAGATGTTCTTAGAAAATGTACAAGTGTCCACTGTTGTAGTTTAAAGTCAGCAATTTTTTCTCTGACTATTTTTCATCTAACTAGCACAATAATAGTTGATAAAAAAAAAAAACTTTCTCCAGAAAAGTGGTCGAATACTTATGAATTTACTCTAATGCCAATATCAAAATTAATAAGTTTGTTCTATTTATATATAAAATCATGTGATGATCAACTATTAATCGTTTCTATAAAAATATGTTCTGAAAAATTAGGCGAGTACAACTTTTCTTTGTAAATACTAAAATAAGATGTTTTTATATATAGAAAATAAAATGAACTTTTTTTATTTTATTGAGTAATATGCAATTAGTAAAAATATATTATGTTGTAATGCAGAACTAAGAGATCATGAGATGAAACGAAATTACTTTGTCTCATGTTAGATAGAAATAAATATAAATTAATGATGGACACGATATGTATGCATGCATTCTGATTTTCATAGTTTCATCCTCTCAAATCTGCTCTCTTTAATTTCCATATGATACAACAGGGAATTACATCAAAATAATTTTGCATCCATATGCAATTTTGATCATTCAAACAACGAAATTAAAATAAACACGTGCAAGAATTTTAATATATTATCTTCAAGAACTAAAAAAAAAGAACAATTTCTTGAATTTACAATTGTACATGTAAATAATATTAATATATTCTTGACATTTTAATGACTCAGTCCTATTATTCAAATATGAAAATTCTTAACTTCAATTTAGAACAATATTTATGGAAATAATATATCTATTTTATTATTTGTTTTTATCTTATACAATCAACACCTATAACAAACTGTTGACTTATTTCTACTAAACAAACATATATCAAATCATAGCTTATCACACACTCAAAAGACAAAAAAAAAAAGACGACTGAATGAAATTTTAGTATTGAAATTAAATAATGTATCTTATATTATGTTGTTGGATAATTACGTGAACGCATTGATGAAAATGAATGTTGATTACCATTCTAAATTTAACAACAAGATTTTAAATCATTAGAATATTTTTTTAAAATGTAACTAAAAATTGTTACTTCATGATGTGATGATAAAATTGATTTTGATTGTTGATTATCACGTAAACGTATATTATCATCTCTTAAATCACTAATACGACTTTGTAAATGTCGAATAAGTGAATCTTGATTTACTTCATCAACATTATTCGAAGGTATTGGTTCGAATTTTACCTTAGGAAAAACAAAAATAAATAATAAAATGTTCTTAAATAATTTATGAAGAAAAAAAAAAACCTTTTTAGGTGATTCGACATGATATGATGTCATTCGTTCATCATGATGACTGGAATTATTTAATGTAATTCGTTGTTTAGTTAAACTAAAAAGTTTCCATAAATAATTTATTTATTTATTAATTTATAAACGAACCGATCAAGTTCAGTTGCAATATGATCTTCAAGTTTTTGTACAAGATTATCAATAGTATCATTTTGTTGAGATGATAATTGAAATGGAGTATACGAACTATTATGTGATCGACTTTCACATGTTTTTGATAGACGATCATTTTCCTAATTTGAAATAAACTTGATAAAAACAAAAAAAATTTTTTGCTCATTTTTACTTTTCTATGTTTTGAAAATGAATTTCTTGCTGTTGATTGTTGTTGACGATTATCATCATATGATCGATTTGAATGGTCTGTTGTCTAAAAGCAAATTTTTTCTTTTTATTTCATCAAAATAAAACGAAAGAAATTAATAATTTTATTTACATGATCTGTTAATACTTTTGATTTTTTTAAAAATTTTGTTTTTGTTTCAATTTGTACTCTTTGTTCAATTATATAATTACGAATATCATCAACTGTATCTTGAAGTAATTTCTACTTATCGACAAAAAACAAAAACAAAAAGTACTAAAACATATGATTAAAAATCAAATTAAATAACATACAAGTACACTTCGAGTTGGTAATCGTTCAACAATCGATTCACGATCATATGTAAACGATGAAATATGTCTTCAAAAAAAACAAACAAATAAAAAAAAGAATAAAGCAAATTTATAAATAAAGAAAGAAAAAAAGTTTTATACGGAATTGTTGCATAAATATGTGATGGACTATCCATAGCCATGAGTAATTTCTTAATTGAATCAATTATTGAACGAACACAAGTTTTTTCTGAAGTTTCCAAACTAAGAAATAATTCATGTTGACGTAATGCTGCATCAGCATTCTCAGTTGAAACTTGATCTAATGTTTCTTCTAATTCACGAACACGTTCTTGTATACGAGTAAATTCAGTATCTTTTTCCTATTTTAATAATTATTTAATGAATTTTTGAAATATCAAATGAAGATTGAAAACAAAAAAGATGATGACATTAGATATATTTCCTTCTTAGAACGAAATTCTATGTAGTTAAATAAAGGCAAATATTCGACATATAGAATATTATTATTTATATATAGAAATTTTTCTTTGAAAATCATCATTAATCTTAAATGTACAGATGTTCTTATTTTTTATGGGAATGTCTCAAATAAAAATAGATCATTATTAATAAGAATTCGTTTGTTTCCTTTTGACTCATAAAACATCGAAATAACAAATGTTTATTTAAGCATATAAAGTAGTTTGATTACGATGTTTAATCGTAAGAATCATTTCAATGACTTTGTTAAGAGAAGGTCGAAGTCACTTACGAACAAAAATACTGAAAAGTTTAGTTGATTATGACTTTAGACAGTAGAAGATAAACTAAAGAACAGGATGAAGTAAAAGTAATTCATTACTTTAAGAATTTATGAGAAGAAACGTGATTATTATGTTGAAATTTTTTCATCATCATATATAAGAGTTAAAGTTTTTAATAGAAAAAAAAAACTTGTGACACAATTATTTTATACGTTCCTGCTCATGTCATTTCTGAAATGTGAACATTTTTTTTTTTTTTGCAATTATGAATATTATAATAACAGGTCATTCTTATCTCTATGTGATAATGATGAATTTGATCTTTTACAGGAGATGCTAAATATAATTTTATCGTTTTCAAAAATTGTTCATTTGTATTTTTTAATTGACAGAAAATCTATAAGAAATTTATATATTTATGAATTCATCTATATCACTTATGAAAGTTCTACGTAACAATTCTATTTACTTGAACAGATGTGAAATAAAGAAAGTTAAAATCACTTTTAAATAAATAGAATTTTTCTTTTCTTTCCATACCTGTTGAAATTGATTACGTAGTCGAGTAATTTCATCTTGAAATTCTTTTCTACACTGTTCTTTAGTACCATAAACAGCATTGATACGTTCACGACCACTTTCTTTTAACATTAATTTAGCTTCACTTGATTGCTATGATGGAAAATAAAATATATATAATTTTATTTCTTATAGAAAACTTAAAATAAAAATTCTACCATTTGTGCATCATATAATTTTTGTTCTAAACGTTGACAACGTTCATGTTCAATATTTAATTGTTGCTGTAAATCTTTTAATAGACGAGTTTTTTCTTCTTCAAATTTTGCTCGTTCACCGGCTAATAAAAGTTCTTTATGTTCATTCCAAACTTTTCGTTCACGTTCCATACGATCTTCCATCTATTTAAAACAAACTATTGTTTTTTTTTTGTTTATTTGTAAAATAACAGAAAATTTTTGAACCTGTAACAATGCATTTTTATGTGTTGATGTTAGAGCAATAAGTTCATTGTCTTTTTCAAATAATAATGCTTTCAATTTAGCAATTTCACGATCTTTAGCCTGTATATGTATATATAAATATATAACTAATATTTTTGAAAATAATAACAATAAAATAAATAAACAATTCTTACAAGTACATTCCAATTAGAATTATTATTTGAACGTTGAGAATTATTACGAACAAGCTTTTAAAGACAAACAAAAAAAAACAAAAATAATAATAAAGTATTGAAATTAAAAAATTGATTTGAAAAATTTCTTACCGACTGTTCAGCAAGAACACCAGATGAACGTGATAGATCGTTTTGATGACTTGTATCAATACTTTCATTTCTAATCAATTAGTTAATAATAATAATAATAAATGAGAAATTAATATTGAAATTAAATAAACATACCTTAATGAATCAATTGTATTATTTTTTCGTTTGAGCTCATCATCTAATACTCGATATTTCTCTTCGAATGTTTGTCGTGGATGATGATGATGATGATGGTGATGATGAGAAGAACGTCGATCACTCATGTTTCTCTTATGTTATGTTGTGTTTATATTTCCTTCAATTCATTACATCAAAACCAGTATATACGAATGTAACAAGAAGTTTTTTTTATATTAATAGAAAAAAAAACGTGAAAGTGAAGTGAAGCTCTAGATGATGAACGAAGAAGAGATCAATAAGATGATGGTAATGGTAGTAAATTATTTGAAAGCGTGCTGTTGTCGATGTACATTTCTTCTGATTCTTCTTACTGCACACAACCGCAACTTTACTGAGACATGCACATATCCTTTCTCGTTTTTCTTTCTCTCTCTCTCTCTCTCTCTCCGTCTCCTTATGAGCTCTTTTGTTCTCGTCGAAGCGACTCTCTTTCTATCCATCTCTCTTTTACTTTTATTCACACCTCTACGCCTTTTAAAGTGTTACTATGCATTTATTTTGAAATAGACTTGTTGTATACTCAAAAAAGTCATCTGTATAGTTTGTCATAAAGCAATTGCCTTTTACAATCAAAATGAATTCGGACATTTATGTTTTACCTCAAGAGAAAACGAACAATTTTATCCAACACAATACTTCAACAAATAGTTGGCTATTTAAATTCATTTGAGAAGAAAAAAAAAAGGTCGAATCAAACTGACAACAAAAAAAAAGAACCAGCTTTTTTAATTGGATCTCTTGATCCTACTGTTGTATTTTATTATGAGTTTATTTTTCAGAACACACATGCAAAATGCAAAGAAAAAAAAAACGATACAGATTATATTATCGGACGCACATATATGAGGAATCTACACAATAAAAACAATGGAATTCATCACCGTCAGACAATAAAAATTTTCATTTAAATGTAACCCGTTGACCAACTCCTGTTGATGGTATTGTTACATCCGATAATGCTCTTCCACGCATTTCATCAAATTCATCAATACTTGCACGATAAACACTCATTCCACCAAGATGTGTCGTTTCATTATGACTACCTGTACTATCTTCAGGTGTTTTCGTTGGATCATGATCATGTTTATCTGATCCACTTCCTAATATATTACTTATTGTTCCACCAACAACACTTGAACTTGCTCCACCATGACGCTGAAATGCTTGCATGGAAAATCGACGATTTTTTCGTCGTTGTCCATGTCGTTTTGTTAAATGTGGATTATCTTTACGCATTGTTTTTGTTTTTAAAACATGTAATGATGTATATAAACGTTTTAATTCCGCCTTGAATAATAGAATAATTTAATATTAAAACAAAAGAAAAATAGAAACAAAAATTCTTACTCGAATTTCTTCAGGATCCATATCGCGTATATTTAATTCACCAAATTCAATATCACCATTCGATTGTAATTTTGTAACTAAATCTGTTGTTTCAACACCATCAGGTAATGAACGAAATCGATCTCGTCCGGTATATTCTTCATTAACTGGACGAAATATATAACATAACTAAATTAATTAATATAAATAATTATTTTCAAAAAAAAAAAAACTTTTTTTTCTTCTTTTTTAATATTTACTTTTGTACAAAAAATAAATATTATCATACATGTGACTGTACAATGACATCGACAAAATGATAACATAAAAAGGGTATCTGGATCAATGGATGCCCATAAACAATCTCTATGATAACGGATAAGAATTTTTTGTTTTGTTTGTTTTTTTTTTTGAACTTACTTAATAATATGAAGTAATGTTGAGAAGAGCATTTCACAAACAATAACAATGGTAATTAATTTACGTTCATGATATTCACATGGAGCTGTTCGTGTACTATAAATAAAACGAATTCCGACACAAAGAAAAATAAATTCCGCTAAAAAAAAGAAAAAAGAAAAAAGAAAATTTAATATTTATTTTTTTATTTAAATATACAAACCAAATTGAACAAGATAATCCCATGAACGTGGTCGACATGTTTGAAAAAAACGTTTATTTTTATAAGTAAAACCAGGTCCCAATAAATATTCTTCAAGTGAAAGATCTTCATTTGCATGATCAATATTAACAAATGTCCAACCAAGTAAATAACCCGTAATAGATATTGATATAAAAAATAATATTCGTAAAATATCCTTTTCTTTAACTTGTACACAATGTGCTTTACGTGATTGAAATTCTGCTAGCATTCTAATTCAAATATAAAAATAGAAAAAAAAAACTCTTTTTTTTTTTGTTTTTTGTAAAATTTACTTATAAATACGTAGGATTAATGTACCATAAACAATTGTAAAACCAAGTTCACGAAGCCTTGAAAAGAAAATAAAGAATATTTTTATTTTTTATGAATACACAAAGAAAAGTTATAAATTGAATAGTAAATGCTTATTTATGAAAAATTAATACAAACACTATTGATAATCTTTCGATTTGGTTTGATATATTATCTTTTCTTTTTCTTTTTTTTTTTTATCATAAGAGATATTCATTAAATATTGATTTTCTATTTCGAAATATGACCTAGTTTTGAAATCTACTGAATTATATATAGATAATTATCTATCCTATCGATAGATCTTATATATACTTTTCCTATTGATAAATATATTTCGATACAATCATTGTAGTCGCCAAAATGTCCGACTACTAGATAACAAAAAAAAAAAATATCTAAATTTGCATCTTTTATGCTTGATATTTTTACTACAAATAGATCTCAATAAATCCTGATTGCAAGCATCAATCCGAGGTCGATTGTTTTTAATGCATTGAATTTTGAAAAAAGGAAATGCGCTGTTGTTCTTTCATTGGACATCGGAAAATACTTTTTCTAATTTCCCATTATTTTGAAGCGTTAATATCAATCCTTTTATTGGCAAACAAAGTTCCAGATGTTTTAACTGCGTTACCAAAAAGGAGACGCCAATCTATTGTGATCCTGAGGCGCAATGACATTTCCATTATGTGAAACGAGCATGGCATCGATCTCTGCTCTAATAAATGGCTATAAGCATGAAATTTTCAGGAAATACTTGACTAGACTAGAAAACTTATTGGAGAAATTTCACGAGGCAAATTTTTCAAACTACGTAGTTACAGGTGACTTTTTTTCACAGATCTTATCAAATTTTATGCTAAACATACCCAAAGATAACTTTATAAATCAAGAAAATTATAATCATTTGATATGAATTTTTTTTTTTACTATCGATGATAATAGAAGCAATGCTAAACTCTCGAATGTAGATATAAACGATGTGAAACTTATTTCTAATATTGAAAATATTCTTATTTACTGCTTACGATTAGAGTTCACTGCGTGTTATTTGTCGATAAAATATATAAGACTCAATGATTTCTGTTTAGATATTTGATTACTTGATAGCAGAATTTTTGATGATTACTTTAAATACGTTCCTTCCAAATAATATTATATTTTCCTATATAAATGTCTATTGTTTGAGTTCTATGATGTCAATTGACAAGGCAATTACTATTTATAAATATATATATATATATGAGTTAGAATTAATCGACAAACGATTGTCGTCTAGCTTTTCTTCTTACATACCAAGGCATTATTAAACAAACAATTCCATGTGGACCAAAACTATCAACAATAACCTAAATAATAATAATAATAATAATAGAAAAGAACCAAATTAAATAAGTTATCGGCAAAAAGTCAATATAAAAAATTTTTTTCTTACTGATGCATAAAGTAATGCAGCTCCAAAAAGAACTAATTCAAGTAAAATCCACATTGAATGTTTAATTATTTTAATTTTACGTCTTTGAAATATAATAGCAGCAAGTATAGCAACAAAAACAATAAATATTGATTGAATAATTACAATTATTGTACGTAAAAATCGATTATATTTTACTTTACATAAATGTGGATTACATTCACATGTATTTATGTCTGATTTTAATGGTATATCATTATGTGTTTCATTCCATTCTAATTCTTGACCACTAATAGTTATTGTTGTATTACCATGTGGACCTTTACAAAAACATTCATATGCACCTAATGTAAAACCTTTTCCAGCTTGATGAAAACACTAATAAAGGACAAAAACAAAAATCGCAAAAATGTTAAAAAAACAAACAAAATCGAAAAGAAAACATTTCTACCTTCGTATTATTTGGACATTTATGTGTTCCTCCAAATGGTACATCATTAGTTGCACATTGATTAATATCAACAGATGATATATTAAAATAAGTGATAAATAAATAACTAAAGCAAAATAAGAAATCTATGAATATCAATAAAATTTTTCTTTTTTCTTTTTTTTACTGATTTGTTAAAGGTAAAATATGAGCCATAATAAAAGTTTCATTTTTATTTTTTGTACATAAAACTGGTCCAAGCCACCAACCATTCGTAGTTAATATATGTTGTGGATCATTTGTCATTGTTTCACGTACATTAGACATTGTAAAAGTTTGTAAAATAGTATCTTGTTTAATAATATCAGCATTGATTTTTTCATAATCAACGATATTTGTTATTGAAGTATTATTCATACGTGAATATTTAATTACATATGATCCAATATTATCTTGTGATAAAATTCTTATATCAATTTCTTTTATATTTATTTGACTGGCTAATAATATACTTATATCTAAACTAAGATCATTACGAAATTTTTCTAACATATCTCCATTTTTATAATTTGATGTTTGATTTAAATTCATACGAATTTTTTTTACTGTTCGTTTTAATGCAAATATTTCATCTTGAAATGATTGTTCAATTAAAAGAATAATTTGTGATGATAATGAATCATCTGATGGTAATCGATATATTCCATCTACAGCCATATTTATTGTACAATCAGCTAATACAGATGAACTTTCTCGATGTAATAATATTCGACGTAACATATTTTTATAATGTTGTTTATCATTAATATGTGAAATTTGTCTTTTTAGACGATGATTTACGGATATATATGAATTTTTTGCATGAAACAAAATAAAAAAACTAATAATAAACATAAGAATAAATACCATTAAATATGAATAAATTGATATAAAATGAAAAACCGATTGTTTGGATTTTGAATTTAACATATTATTATTATTATTATTATTACGAATATAATGCTGTTGTTGTTTTTATTTTAAATTAAATATAAGATGATAAAAAAAAAAAATAATAATAATCTTTTTATTTCATGATGAGGTTCTTAGACTAAATAGAAAAATAGATATAATCAACAAAAAAAAAAAAAAAAAAAAAAAAAAAAAAAAAAAAAAAAAAAAAAAAGAAAAAAAAACAAGAATAACATCAAGTGTAAAAAGAGAATTATAGATAAACATAAACATAACAAATAATTTTTTATGCATACTTTAGCATGTCTATCAACGATGGCTAAACATAAATATATATAATAATTTAGCATTTATCTTCGTTTATGACAAGGATTTACGTAATGTAAATCCTTATTTTTTCAATCAAACTACAAACATATTTACGTATTTGACGTCATCGTATCGATTTTCTTATCTTATGGACTATTCTATTTAAGATATATAATAAAAGGAGACTACTCAATGTCATTGTCGTCATCATTGTCTCAAAGACTAAATCTGTTCTGTCTTTTTCTTTTCTTTTTTTTTTCTTCCTTGTCGACCGTCAGATCGAATGCAAGTAGACTTGCATATGCAAGCTTGCTCTATAATTGATCATTTGTTTTTTACTATTTACTTGGTTCTTCATTCTGAATACAATGATTGAATTGTGTATAATATTAATAAATTAAACTGATCTTTAAAGTTATTCTTATGTGTCTAAGGAATAAATATCTAACTTCGACATTATAAAAAGAACTCATTATGTTACGCATAGATAACACGTTTTCTTTTTGTTTGATTGAATTTTCTTCGTTAGTCACGAGTAGTTAAGAATATTCTTATTATATACGATTGGTTTCATTGATTGAGAAGACATGTCCACAAGTAATCAAGGACCGTCTGTTATATGAATAAGAATAAAAAATATATATAGAATATATTGGGTTGATAGATATGATATAATCAATAACACGAGTTTACTGATTACATATGTGAAATGACAGAGCAAATGTTGATAATAAAAATGTGGCAAAAAAAAAAGTGAATAGTAATCCTGAAAATCTATTGAAATCTAAGACAGTGATGAGGATGTATTATGTCTACAGACACATGGGAGAATCATGAACTATCTATCTCTTTGTTCCTATTTATTTGTTTTGTCTATAAATATATTATTGTTATATGTTTATAATATAATCAAAACTTACCACAAATGATTAGATGTCCATTTTGATGTTGTAATTCTTATTAATATAAAAAAGAAGGATTAATATATATATATATATGAAGCGTTAGTTTTCTTTTTCTCATTTATTTTAAATTCTTCTCATTTTCTACGCTTGATTTTTCACACATTAAAGTTTCTTCTTTTTTTTTTTTCTCTTTTTCTTTTTCTGCACACTATTTTCTTTTTTGTAGAGATGTAACCGAAGGACACAGGAAGAGGTATCGCTTTATATTGTTTTTTCACATATAGATATAAACATTCTGTCGATCTATCTATTTTGTTCTACTATACACCACTATCTAAATTTATTGACAAACGTATAGTCAAATGTATGTGTGTGCACGCCTGTCTTTAGACAAGAGAGGAGAGAGAGAGAGAGATAGAGAGCAATGAAAAACGGAGGGGCAATTTTTTCGCACTCTCTTGCACGTATGTTCTAATTCTCACCGGAATTCTTCAGCCCGAGCGCACGGTCGTTTCCTTTAGACGACAACGACTCAAGTCGATACACTACTACACATAAACATAAATGTAGATTTCATGTTCGCATCGGCAGAAAGCTTGGTCTCTAGTAGGAAACCAGTACTAGAAACATCTCCTCTTCTACCACTATTCTCCGCTTTCTTTTTCTTTATGTTCTCTGCTTTTTCCTTTTGCTTTTTCTTATTTTATATATATTTTCTCTGTCTGATGAGCGTGGAAATGCTTTGGTCGGAACCGACGATAGTCTCTTTCTGCTACTACTACTACTACTACTACTCTTCTTGTTCTTCGACGACGGTGACGATAGAAAAAAATGTCGTTTTTTTCCTTATATTTGCTGCCGTTTCTTGTCATATTTTGGACAGCAGCAGCAACAGCAGCAGCAGCAGCAACGACGTTAGTCTTTAGGGTCGTTGTCTTCTTCGTCTCGTTCTTTTTCTCTTTCTCTAATTTTTTTTTTTTGGTGACGACAAAGAACGCGCGAGCTCTCGCAATGTTTAGCGTAAACCAAATGATAATGATGATGAGTGTGCTCGTTGTTCTTTCTGCAAAAAAAATGATGTAGATACAGAGAAAAGAAAAGAAGCAAGCTACACAGTTGATAAACGATTGCTTATTCACTATCGTATTAGTAATGCTCGACTTTCTCGGAAAATGTCACCCTCATTCACTATGTATGCATTGTATTGTCAAAATAAAAAACAAGTTTATATATTAATACATTGATAAAAATCGTCAAAGCATCTTTGTTAATATATATATATATATATACATTTATATTCTTAATGTATTGGATGACAGATATGAAAACTGATAAACACAAGAAGAACTGTTCTGAAGATATGCATATGTTTATCTGTTGTTTTGATAATGTATTCTTGTGAGAAAATTCACAGGATAAAGATTGATCTGTTTCTTGTCGAGACAAATATACAGATACTATCTTTTTTTTTGTTAATAATATATGCGTATATGCATGTATTGATGATAAACAAATAGAATGAAGTGGAAATACTCAAAAGATTTTCTATGATCGATCATGTTGTTGTCATCGTTTGGAAGAGAAAATTTCTATCTATTTAATTCATTTTTTATCCGTTTTCAATCGATTAATATGAGTAGTTGATAGTTGGTGTATAGAAGAATAAGCAGAAGAAGAAGAAAAAAAAAGCCAATCGTAGACTTAATAAGAACTTCTTCTGTTTTCGATTCGATGCATTTTATTTTCCCGACAAACGACATCGATAAGTATCTATCTACTTGATATTTTGTCTAGGAAAAAGAAAAACACTAACAAATATTCTCGGAGAAATCAGTAGATTTAATTTGGTTTTAATCAATAACAACATGTTTTTTTCTGTTCGTCACTTTCTGTTAAAATCCATTTGCTATGCGTCAGAGGGACTCTTTTTTTTTTACACTTATTATAATAATAGCATTATATTGATCCATTTTCCTATATTCAATATAGAACTATTAAATAGATGATTTTGATGATGTTTACAAATGTTGATATGAAATAAAAAATGTATTAATTACAAATTATTTAAGAGACCTGTTTTGTTTCCCTTCGATTGCAATTTATTTTTATGTATAAAAAAAATGAATAATAATATATTTATTATATACAAGTAAAAGTACTATAAGAAAAAAGTTGCTTCCTTGACATAATTGCTCTTATAGTTGTTTTGCGTTGATGAAAAATTTGAATGATTTCACTGAAATATATATATATTTTGTTTTTTTTTTTGGTAATAATAATGAAGAAATTATATTTGAAATATATTTTCATATCGATTTATAATGAATGATTATAGAGAAATTATCAAAAACATGTTCTAAATGATAAGGATTTACGATCATAATCTAATAAATCAGAACATATTTGACAACTTTCGTCGTTATCTTAAGTAGATTTGAAATCGGCGACAAGGAAACATTCTCAGCTATCGGACATTGTTTGATTCCATAATTAGATTATAAATATGAGTGAAGAAATCTTTCAACATATTGTCAAATCCATGACTTGTTTGTACAAATATCGGATTGTCTTACAAGCCACGAAAAATGGACTTATATCACTGTTTTCTATTTTCTTCTGAATTCTTGAAATTGAATTATATTTCAAATAAGATTTTCATTTAATATGATGAGATTGAATTATTTTTCCTTCAAAAGATTTGATCAACATCAAGATATCATTATAATTCCGATGTAAAATAATATATAAGTCCTTGGTTCTTTTTTTCTAGTACAGCTGTATTGAAGAAGAAGAAAAGGTGAACTAATGGAAATGATATACAATAAGGATAAGATCAAAACAAAATGCATATTCGTGTCAAGTAAGACGAAATGAAAGAGTATTTCTCAATATTAGTTAGAATATTTTAAGTGAAAACAATTCAAACTTATAATATATATGTCTTCGATTTACAAGACAAATAAATCTTTGTTCAAGCACGCCATTGACTCAAACTTATTTTCTCAAAATATGGAGTCTGATGGTACCTGACAGTTGAGAATGTTCTTGCATGAACAATCAAGTATCTAAGATATGTAATATTATTTTTCAGAAGTTCGTAAATAAAATATTTCCATATGAGACATAAACGATTAGATTTCATAATAGTAAATTTACATTATTTATTACTATCGTTCCATGATTCGCCTGCATCTCCACTTTTTCAATACTTTTATGCAGAATGACTTATCAAAAAATTTTGGCAGATAGATTTTGATGAGTAGAGAAAAAGTTGCCAAGGATTCGAAATTTCCGAATGCTTTCCTATTGGGGTCGCAAGGGTAAAAAATGGTCGTCATTTCTCTGTCACGGTACATCTGATAGGGTTAAAAAGCTTTCTACAGATTCAACACACTGTTTAGGTTACCTTAATTCTTCCAGTGTCTTTTTTATCTTCTTTTATACGAATGAAAACATTAAAAAAACCTGAGAACACCTTCAAAAATGCATGTTTTTACAACAAAAGCCTTTTTGTTTTGTAAATCTTGGAAAAAACCAGTAGTATATCATATTTTGAAATAAAAAAAAAATGATCGTACTAAACTCTTTTGTATAAGTAGAAGCGTGTTTTAGCTCGATCAATTGTGTTCTGATTGAGAAACGGAGGCGGTACTCAACTTTCTTTTTATTGTCAAAAAAACTAATTTTTCAAAACTGACAGAAAGTCAATCTATTATTTGTTCATGAATATATTGAGTATTTCCATAGCATAGAATCCGATAGAAACTTCGAACCGAATATTTATTGTGTGGTTATTTTTAACCAATAAGAAAATAGACATAACCATATTGTTTTTGTAGTTCTTGTATAATCCATCTTATTCTATTAGAAAAGTTATTTTATAACTTAGACAATAAATATGTTATTTTAAGAAATAAATTATATTATTTTCAATTAGATCAATTTCAATAACAATGGACACGGTAAATATTATTTCATAATATAAATCATATGTTTTTTTTATGTAGATTAATATCAACTATAGTTTCATTCGTAAGTATAACTAAAAAACAAAAAAAGAGAAATTATAATTTTATATTTTTATGAGAAGAGAAAAAGAAAAATTCATTCATCTCATTTATGAGAAGCTCATGAGAATACAACCAATAAACGACGTCGTATGTCAAAAGTTTACAATAGTCATAATTCTCATGCTATAGAATCCTAAGAAGATTCTCAGGGGATCCCTGTCGTGATTCTTCGGAAAGTTTCTAAGAGACTCTTTGGAGATTGTTTTATGAAAAATTGACTGGAGTCACTCATTTATTAATTTAAAAAAAAAACTATTGATTAATCACGAGTTTTTATGAAAATCGACAAAAATCGTCAGCTTAGATGATGTTAATGGGTTTAGGACAGTTGCTCGCAGGACAGTTGCTCGTCGGACAGTTGCGCGCGGACAGTTGCTCGCTAGGACACTTGCTCGCTAGGACATTTGCTCACTAGGACATTTGCTCGTCTGGATACTTGCTCGAAAAGGACAGTTACTCGCAGGACAATTGCTCGCCGGACACTTGCTCGCGAATCATATAGTTACAAGAAGGAAAAAGAAAAATTTCTGTACTTCAGCCGTACTTCACCATATTTCAACCGACTTCAAGGGTTTTTTAAAGTTATCTCCGAAATGTTTTTAACTTTTTAAGTCTACCATAGATGTATGTCACAGAAGTACTGGTTTGAAATCATTCGATATGAGTTTATTCTAAATAAAAACCTAAATACTTTACGGTACTTCGCCGAACTTTACGATTTGAAGTATGGTAAAGCGCTGTGGGATCAGAAAATTTTGCTTTGTCTCCTCTTGTATAGCTACCTAGTGGTAATGGGTAGCTGAGGAAAGAGTAAAGAGAAAATTACAGTGCATATTCTTACTCTTACCCTGATGTTAGGTCGGCGACCATCAAAGCGAAAGAAAGAATTCTTGAACAAACAACTGAAAGATCTGGTTCAAAATACACATACAATCGTCAAGAATTATTTAGAAAACGTTCGACGTTTTTCTATGTAGAACTTTTTTGGTTCTTTCGTGCTTTTTATTGTTGGTTGTCGTCCTTAAAGATTATCTTTGTGTCTTATTCATATGTATATAGTGAACTAGTTTTGCAAGCAAGTGTCCGACGAGCAATTGTCCTGCGAGCAACTGTCCTTTTCGAGCAAGTGTCCAGACGAGCAAGTGTCCTAGTGAGCAAATGTCCTAGCGAGTAAGTGTCCTAGCGAGCAACTGTCCGCGCGCAACTGTCCGACGAGCAACTGTCCTGCGAGCAACTGTCCGTTTCCCGATGTTAATAATATAGACTATCATAAACAAGTGTATTACGTAGGAAAGTTTATAAACTATTGCGCAAGTCAATATAGAGATCAGTTTGTAGCTTAAGGTTTCTAATGCTTATCTTTGGAATTTTCTTAGTTTAGAAAAGTTTTAAAATACAAAAAAAGAGAAAAGTGCGATGATTGAGAATATCTTAATAAGAAATTAAGTAAAGACGACATTCTCAACAACTGATGTTTGACAATAATCGTGAATGATCATTTGCTATAGGCCTAAGTTATTTGTTGACTATATGGCATCCCTGTGTGCTCAATCCTATGTCACAGAACAAGTGAGTATCACCAACATGAAACTTTCTCAAAAATTGTACACTATCAAACTCCATATGTTTCACAGATAAGGTCTTTCGGAATAGCAAGGATATATTATCAACTTGCAAGCATGTTTCCTAGAATAGTCTTTTTCTATATGAAGAGATCCTTATATTGACAATACTTTAATAATACTTAATGATCCTATTAAAAAATTTTATATATCAATAATTAGTGAAATATCCTTAATGAGCTGATATAAATAACTTCTTTATGAACAGAAAAAAGTTTGTTCGACCTCCGCATCTATGGAGAGAGATACGAGGATATGGAAAATAAATTCTTTTTGAAATGAACATAAGATATTTATAGATTGTTCTAGAGTTTCATACATAAGTCATATCTGAATGCTCGGAATAAAAATTTGACAAAGAAATAATAAAAGTAACAGACCTCCTTCCTGCTACCCTATTCTCGTATTCCTTACAGCGATCCGGAAATCCAATACTTTTTTCCGTTCATAAAAGAGTTGTTTATATCAGTTCATTAGGGATGTTCTGCTGATTATTGATACATAAAATTTTTTAACAGGACCATTGAAGTATTGTTAAAATATCGTCAATATAAGGGTCTCTTTATATAGAAAAATAGGCTATTCTAGGAAACATGCTTGCAAGTTGATAATGTATCCTTGCTATTTCGAAAAGTCTTATCTATGAAATATATAGAGTTCAATAGTGTACATTTTTTGAGAAAGTTTCATATTGGTTGTACTCACTTGTTCTGTGACACAGGATCGAGCACACAGAAATCTCATAAACTCAACAAATAACTTATGTCGATGGTAAATAATCATTTTCAACTATGAATAAAGCAATGATGAAAGCTATTAATTATAGAAAATTGAAGAGCATCTATAACTTTGTTGAATTGAATTTAAAAACAAAATGTGTATAGAGTTAACTTACAACATCATAGGAATCACCATGTCTATGAGTACCATATATAAATTCTTCAAGAATTCTAAATCGTACATGAACGATCAGCGCATTAAAATTTGACAATAACTTGATGTCTTATGTATTATTCAATGCGGTGCAAATTGCTTCACGAGACCATATATATGGTATCCTGATACAAGATAGATCAGCAAATCCGACGGAATCCTTTTTTTTATCTATTAATAATCGATTAGCCCATATCACCATCAATTATGTAAAAGCCGTAATAAACTTCAAAATACACAAAAGAAAAGAATTATCTCTTCAAAAATTGAATCTAATTTTAGTTAATTCAGTCAATACATGTATTACTTCTATTTGTAATCTACGGTACAAAAGTGATTGTCTACACGGTTGGAAAAAATATTATTCGAGGGGGGTAACGCTATAATTTCAAATAGAAGACATAATAAATTTTATATCAAATGAAAGCTCGTTAAAAATGGGGTTTATTGGTATCAAATAGTGAGGATTATGAAAACCTTTTAATGTCGAGCTAAATAAATTTTCAGAAATTTTATACTTTTTTTAGGATGGAAAATTAAAGTACTAGTGATTCAAGAATGGAGTAAAATGTTTTTCTTGAATATTTTTACACGGTTCGATAGAGCTCGTCGAGCTCTATAAAACTATACACATTAAAAAAGTTTTAAGACACTTTTTTTGCGATAAAAAATTCAAAAAACTATTTGGAAAATCTTAGAAAACATGAAAAAAATTCATGTTTCATGTGGAAGAACAACACTTACTTTTTCAATAAAAGTAGCTTTTTTCATTGTTTTTACTTCGTCAGGCGTTTCGAAACATACTCATTAGACGCAGCTTTTCACACTGCATCGAACGAGTATATTTCGAGACGTCTGAGGTAGTAAAAACAACGAAAAAAGCTACTTTTATTGAAAAATTGAGCGTGTTTCTTCAATTTGAAAAAAAAAGAGTTTTTAAATGTTTTTGAGGTTTCCCGAGTAGTTTTTTGAACTTTTTATCTCAAAAAGATGCCTCAAAAAATGTTTAACATGCACAGTTTTGTAGAGCTCAACGAGGTCTATCAAACCATGTAAAAATATTCAAGAAAGAAAATTGACTTCATTTTTGAATCAGTGGCACCTTGATTTTCCACCCCAAAAAAATATAAAATTTCTGAAAACTTCTTGAGTTTGACATTAAAAAGTTTTTACAAGCCTCACTATTTAGTATCAATAAACCCCATTTTTGACGAGCTTTCATTTGATATAAAATTCATTATGTCTTCTATTTGAAATTATAGCGTTACCCCCCTGGAATAATATTTTTTCCAACCGTGTATAATTCGTCGTATGACGGAAGCAGCGAGGCAGGTTTAGGTTTTAGTTGCATCGCGACAGTGGCAAATTTCCAGTCACGATGGACGTCTATCGTTCAAAATAATATCAAAATCATTCTGTAGAGCTTATCACAGCCACTTCTAGCTCGTTTTTTTTTATCTTTATTTTCTAATTTTTAGCGCTTTCCATCTATTGCAGATGGCGATTGACATTCTTTTTCTCAATGAACGACTAATTGTTCTTTGATGAATTTTGTAACATCTTGCAATTTGACGTTGACTGATTATCAGTTTTATTATTCATGGTTTTCAACAGATCATTAAGTTGTTGATACGTTATTTTAGTTGGATGGCCTTTTCATGATAAAAATTTGTTTATATCATAAACCAGATACTTTTTTAACATATATCGAATGGTTCTTTCCGGTATATTATGTTTCTTGAGGTAACGAACGATTGTCTTCATGATCTTCCCATGTCTCACATTTGTTCGCACTATTGCCGGTATATCGACGATTTATCTATGGTAGCACTTACGACTTTCAGTTCAAGTTATAAACGATTGCAGAGAGTATTTTCTATTTAAACTCCCATTGTTTATTAGAAAGAATTCAAATTAATCGAGAAGAAAGCAGTTTCAGAATATATATTTAAACATTTGTCTTATAAATGGTGCCAATTTGGGTTCTGTGACTAGTAAAGGCAGTTCAGACGCATCAATATTGTCAGAGTGTATTGGTGTCGATTTAATTCTGTCAATTTCAACAAACTTCAAAAATATTCACTCGTCTTGATATGACGCTATCAAGAAGAATCGTCGATATAGCGCACATTATACCGGCGATAGTCATCACACGGGCCATATGTTGCATCTTCATAAAAGTTGTAAACACATTTTACAAATTCTTCTCTTTCTCGATGTGTCATTGGGGTTTAGGACAGTTGCTCGCAGGATACTTGCTCGTCGGACAGTTGCGCGCGGACAGTTGCTCGCTAGGACACTTGCTCGCTAGGATATTTGCTCGCTAGAACACTTGCTCGTCTGGACACTTGCTCGAAAAGGACAGTAGCTCGCAGGACAATTGCTAGCCGGACAGTTGCTCGCGAATCATATAGTCACAAGGAGGAAAAAGCAAAATTTCTGTACTTCAGTCGTACTTCACCACATTTCAACCAACTTGAAGGATTTTTAAAGCTATCTCCGAAATGTTTTTCGCTTTTTAAGTCTATCATAGATGTGTGTTACAGAAGTGCTGGTTTGAAATCATTCGATATGAATTTATCCTAAATAAAAGCTCAAATACTTTACGATACTTCGTCAAACTTTACAATTTGAACTATGGCAAAGCACCTTCTGCTAAGGAAATTTTGTTTTGTCTCCTCTTGTATAGCTACCTAGTGGTAATGGATAGCTGAGGAAAAGGTAAAGAGAAAATTCAGGCATCTATCCATACTCTCATCCTGATGTTCGGTGGTCGATCATCAAAGCGAAAGAACGAATTCTTGAGCAAATACCTGAAAGACCTGGTTCAAAATACACATACGGTCGTCAGGAATTATTTAGAACACATTCGATGTTTTTCTATTTAGAACTTTTTTGGTCCTCTCGTATTTTTTATTTTTGGTTGTTGTCCTTAAAGCTTATTTTTATATCTTATTCATATATACACAGCGAAGTAGTTTTGCGAGCAAGTATCCGACGAGCAATTGTCCTGCGAGTTACTGTCCTTTTCGAGCAAGTGTCCAGACGAGCAAGTGTCCTAGCGAGCAAATATCCTAGCGAGCAAGTGTCCTAGCGAGCAACTGTCCGCGCGCAACTGTCCGACGAGCAAGTGTCCTGCGAGCAACTGTCCGTTTCCCGTGTCATTGAATTCAAGAAACTAATATATCTACAAATAACATACCATTTGAAAGTTTAGAACATGCACTTCTTAATGAAAAAAGATTGCCTCGCCACAATATCCCACTAAGCGGAGAACTCTGCCTAGATATTTACGCAATTACCTTTACATTGTAGGTTATTATTTGAAAAAAAAGGTAGTGAATAACAATAATTACATTCGTAGATATTGAAGACTACTTAGATAAGATAATATTTATATGATTATATTACATATACGTTTATAAAAGAATTTTCAATATGTATAAAAATATGGAAGATTAGTATTGTTGTTCATGACAATTTTTCGTCTTTATTGAATGTAGATCAAAAAATTCATTTCGTGACTAATACAATAAAATTAATAAGAAGATATTTGTTTCATGATACAAAAAAAAAAGAATCATCACCAAGTGTTTTTTTTTCTGTTAATTAGTATTTATACAAGAAAAATAACTACTAACTATGTTTATTTTTTTGATTGATGTCGTTTTTTAGATGATTCGGATTTTTCTTTATCATCATCTTTTTTATTAATTGTAGATGAACCAGTATTTGATTCCTCATCTGAATCTTCACCTTCACGTGTTGGACTTGATGAACGCATATAACTTGATGATAGATTCTTATATTTATAAAGATCTTCGGATGTTTTATCAGAATAAAGAGCAAGTTTTTTTGTTGCAAAACCGTAACTTCGTCTTGGAGGAGTTGCTATTGTTGAAGAAGCACTAGCTGCATCTTCTGATGGAGTTTCATTGGTTGAACCGGATACAATGCGTGATAATCGACCAAATAGAGATGTACCTTCCTTTGGTTTTGTCGATGATTTTGATACAGAACTTTTACTTGGTACTGATGAAATAACATGTGAATTTAATTCATGACTTGTTTTCTTCCAACGTCTAAAAAAGATATAAGAAAAGAAAATTAAACTTAATGAAAAAAAAAAAACAAAAACAAACAATAATTAAAAGTTTTATTACTTTTCATTAAATCTATCATCATCATCATTATTATATTTGTCGGTACGTTTTTTCACATTAAGATTTTCCATATAAGCCATACGTTGTTTTTGCATGATAGGTTTTGACCATTTTGAACTTACACGTGCAGCCTCATTATCATCCTCATCCTCCTCATCATCAAATGACAACCTAAAATAATAAAAAAATATTTAAAAGGAAAAAAAACTTTAATATTCATTTAAAAACTTACATCATTTGAGCAGCTGTACTTCGAATATGATTATCAGCAATAACACCACGATAAGCATTTACTTCAGCTATTTCTCGATTTTCTGTTGTTTCTTTTAATTGTGTTAATACACGTAATGCTTTACTACCATCAGCAGCTGTATAAACAACTTGTACTTGAAATGGTAATTGTTTTATTTGATCTAGATCAATGTTATATTTTTCTTTTAATTCTAAATGAAGAAAATTTAATAAATTATTTTTGACTAAAAAATTCTTTTTTTTTTTTTTGTTCAATTAAATCAACAAACCTTGTTTATTTCGAATACCAAATTCAAATGATACTTCAGTTTGTTTAGTTACATTACCAATATCACGTTTTATTTTATCAAGTTTACCATCTGGATCATCAGGATCACGTATGTATAAACCACGATGAACAAATACTGTTGCTTCAACATTTGATGCAATTACTTTTTGTTCAAGTATTAACGCAAATTCATCACGTATTTTTAATAAATCAACAATTGTTACATTTCCACTTGTACCATCAGCCTATATAATGATAAAGAAATATATATTAATATGAGAAAAAAAATCAAAGTTTATTTTACCATTTGTCCAATAACAGGAAGTAAACAAGCAGTACCTATATGTATACAAATATATATAAATAAATATTAATCGTTTATAAATGTGGAAAACTAATGGAATGTTGCTATTGAAATCGGTTTCAGTGGAAAATTTGAACGAAGAATACAGTGATCATAATTGTATTGAGTATAGCCAAGAAAATAAATGAAATTTTTGAGCTAGAGATACACCCGATCTAGAGGTTTTTTTTCTTATTGTGAACAAAAGTCAACAGATTTTTATAGTATCAGTATTTCAGCCAATGAATGTTTCATTGGAATTTTACTATCCTTATGTATTGATGTTTCATATCAGAGACTGTCTCAAGACGCTTTACAAAAAAAAACGTCTAACCCATGATAATCAATGTTTCATATATCTACTATTTAATATCTTAATAATCTTACTAAACAATTGAAAAAATATATATATTTAAAGTTCGTTGAATGAGCTATGTTTCTTTGAAATTCTACAAAAACAATTACCTGCAATGGTAATAACCGAAATGCTAACACCTTTTTCTCTTGCACGTTCGGTTACTAAATAAAAACACCAAAAAAAAAACATCATACAAATAATAATAAAAAGATCGAATATTACATTCAGCATAAAATCGATTTCCTTGGGCAAGTGCTTCCATTTTAAGAGCTTCATCAACTTTCTCATCTTGTGCCGTTTCTAAACTTCCTAAACCACGATTAGCTAAGCCTATAATAATAAATTATAATTGAATAGAATAAAAAAAAAGTCAATATTATCAAAATTTATTACCATCAGTACAAATAACAATTTTTGATCCTTGTCGTTGTGATACAATATTAAGTGCAAACATAACAGCTGGGCCAAGTGCTGTTTGACCACCTTCTTCAAGATCATAAACACGTTCTGTAAGATTTGTTTTTGTTTGTGAAATAGGTTTTAATTCTTTATTTAGTTCACGTTCAGCTTCACGTATTAAATCATCAGCACTATTTAATTTATCACCACGTATAACTAATGGTTCATCTCTTGTACCATCACCTAAAATTCATTTAAATAAAAATTCAACCAAAAAAAAAACAAAATATTACAAACTAACCATAATAAGTTATTTCATGATTAAATGTTAATAAAGCTGCACGTCGTGTTGGTGTTTCTTTAACAAGTTTATCCAAATTAGCATCGACTGCCATTTGTACTCCTTGTAAACGTGAAACATATGTTTGATTACGTTGTCGAATCATACGTGCACCTTCAAAATTAGCAGCAGCACGTTCTTGTTGTCGAAGTGCATTTGGTAAATTAAATGTTCCTTGTACCAATGTTGTTGATGACATTGAACCACTAATATCAATTAAAAAAATGACAATTGAATCATCAACACCAGTCATATCTGAACCATGAACAACAGGTGCTGGTGAAATTAAATATGTTGCATCTTCATTTTTAGGTAAATCCGTTTGTTCAATATCAACTGTATTTAATTTTGGACAAAATTCACATTGCCATTTTGATTCTTGATCTTCTTCAGTTTGAATTTTACTTAAATGTGATGCAATAGCGCCACAATCAACACAATAAACTGGATCACCGGCATGCATTTCACCTAAATAATTCAATTAAGTTTTAATTATTATTGTACAAAAAACAAAAAAAAAACAAGACAATGTGTTTTAATTACCAGGTTGTAGTAATCGATCAAATTTTACATTAAGTACATTTGTATCAGCTTTTCGTAAACGTTTTTTACGTTTATGAACAGTCGAAGATGCAGCGCCAGCTCCAGCAGCAACACTAGGAACAGCTAATCCTCTTTCAGAGGCTGCCTCACTAAAATATAAAAAAAATTTTATTTAATTGATTGTCTTTTTCTTTTTATATAATAATATTCACCGATTTGAACTTTCTGCTACACTAAATAAGTTGTCATTATTGATGGTATCAGCTTCCTCATCATCAGATATTGATTCGTCCGATGAATGTTCATATTTATAAACGTATTTAGATCCAAAATACATGATTAATATCTAAAATTAAAGTATTTTAAAAATTTTCTGTAAATCATAATAAACACATTGTTATTTTTACAGCAGAATGTACTTGCGCACCCCACTAAAAAAAATAAAATGTAACTATAGAGGACTGAAGAAAAAAAGATGATAAAAGTAGTTGTTTTTTTTTTGCTCTAATTTTCTGGTGATGGCGCAAGTTTGATGATTCATCAAAAATATTGCATGACATCGGCGAAAGAAAAAAACAAGTCAACATTTACTCATTCTCTCGTTGATGATAAAGTGGGGAAAAAATGCAATAATAAAAGTTATTATTATTCATCATGAACTACAAAAAGATTATTTTCGATTAGGAAGAGTTTGAAGTTATCAAGGGTTAATAGTAGACCAATTTCGACAAGTAGATGATCTATCAATATCTTTCTTGTCACTGACAATCTTTGAAAGATACAATAATAATTATAATATTAATGCTCGTTTTAGTTATGTATTTACTTTCATAGGATATTTCTTTGAAAGTGTCAGATTTTTTTTTTTTATTCCATTTATGAGTTTTCTATTAAATGTTGATAAGAACAAGATGTAGAGCTGCAATCTTCACCATTACAAAGAGAACATCCAGACGTCATAAATAGGTGCTGAAGCTTGGTTGGTCAGCGCTGGATCAATCAGATTAAGTTTGGTAGACATTTTAAAAACGATATTCTAGACTACAACATTATTAGCTTATTCTGTTCAAGAGTTATAAGGGTTTTCTTGAGACCTCCACAATTTCAGTCACTTAGCCTGGAATCATTCGGAAAAGTATCTAACTAGGAATAATTCGTCATGCTGAGTCGAATGGCGATATTTGTTTTTGGATTCGACAGGATCTGACACTGTTATTTTAGTATTTCCAACGTTTCATAATCTGCCATTGTGTAGCATAATAAGTCTACATATCACAAATGTTGAGATAACAGCGTCAGATCATTTCGAATCCAAAAATAAATATCCCCATTCGACTTAGCATGGCGAATTATCCCTAGTTAGATACTTTTCCGAATGATCCCAGGCTAATTGACTGAAATTGTGGAGGTCTCAAGAAAACTCTTATAGCTCTGAACCATAACAAGTTAACAATATCAACCTTACATAGATCGAAAGAGAACAGTTTTTCCTCTCAATCGATCATATTAACAATCAAGATCAATTAAAAATGGGTTCAAAATATTGTTTTTAAAATGTCCACTAAGAATTAATCTAATTTGATCCAGAGCTAATCAATCAAAGTTCACAACATCTGTGTGTTCTCTTTATAATAGTAAAAATTGCAAGTCTCTATCTTGTTCCTATCAAAATTTATTCAAAAAATATCCACGGTTGTTCTTTCTTGACATGGATAATAGTTATATTGATATATTTGCCAGTTTTGGCTGATCTGCGGACAGCTGGCCATCAACGGATTGCTATTCATTAGTGAGAGAAAGATTGATTTCTTGAGTACGGATACCGGTCGCTTGATTTTCTTCCAAATAATGTTGGAATTTGTACTGCTCAATACAACATTGAACACTGTATTGTGTTAAAAAGCACATATTGTAATCGCAGTCATCATAGAAAACGTTATCTCTGTTGATTGATACTCAAAAAGAAATTAGCTTTGGCGAGTCTGAATGTTCGCTCATTTTTGACTAGAATATTTGTAGAATTCAATTTCATACATAATGCCTTATATTCATGTTTTTGTGTATTAATCCATTAGATTGTCATCTCTTGATCATTGATCAGTAAATAATACGAAATTAATGTGCTCGTACGATATATACTTTATTTGTCGAAAAATCACAGACTATATACGTATAAGACAATGGATTATCCCCTATTGGGAAACTATTCATCGGATAATCAAGATTGAATGATGTGAAGTATCTCACAACATGGATGTACCATTTTCAAGACTAATTCCAACCAACTCAAAGAATCGGGATTGGTGCATCATTAAACGGAAAGTACCATTTAAAGGAAAAGACCAAACATATGTAATAGACAGGAAGGGAAAAAAACCAACCATATATGACGTGTATATGACTGGAGAAACACTAAGAGAGTAAAAGGAAAGTATGAATAAACAATAACAAAAACACATATGCAACAAGAACGGTACTCGATCTGTGTGAACTACTACGAGCAGCTATTCGAGATCGTACAATTTTTTTTGTTGATTAAATAACTTCTAAAAAAATATTTATTTTCTATTTATGAAAAAAAAAACAAATGATTTTACATCATTTACATATATTACTGATGCATTCAATGTTCTTATTTCTTAATAGAAACAGACCAAAAGATCTATAACTTTCCCAGTAAACTATTCTGGTTAAAGCTTGTCTCTATGCAAATTTTCAAGTTGAAAATCGAAAATCAGTTTTCCTGGTGTTCCTGAGAGAGAGTCACTCCATTCTGATAAAAATAATCATAAGAATGCAGTACGCCTACAACAACAAACGAAGAACTCGAATCATTCTCAAAATATTCATAAATTCTTTGATGCCTAGATGATGCACATAGTCTCAACATAAAAGCGATTAATTAGTTGTTTAATAATGAAACAATCTGTGTCTTAATCACAATTATCATAGATGACTTATTTGGAAAATCCTAAACAAAATATAAAAACACTGCTCAAACTTCATACAAATCGTTCAATAATAGCAAAGAATTGTTTTCTGCAAATCTTTATATAACTAATTAAGAGAATAAAAAAAACCTTCTTTTAAGAAATGATTAGATAATTTTCAAATAAATCCTTTTTATTGTTTCAGTTATATATATATTTATATACATATTTAAAGAACAATGAGATTTACAAATATTTTTTACAGCACCATCCTAAATGGACTATATGGTTAGATTTTTTATTGCTTGAAAACAAAGAACAAAAGAAAATAGTCAGTCAAACAACAAGACTACACATGCGTATGTGAAAAAAGTATTAAAAAAAGGAAAAACAAAAGAAATGTTGAAATGAAAAAATATTTCGTCTAAATAAATAATTAATTTGTTATGTTCGTTGAATCAGTTAATAAATATTGTTTTGCAAATTGATTTAATTCATGGTCAATTTTATCGATTTGTTTCGTAAGTTTTTTTCCTTTATCAATATAAGATTTTAAATGATTAATTTCATTTTTGATTTCTTGTATATTATCTAATATATCATCTTTTTCCATAGCAACATAATGTATTGTTTGTGCAAAATACATTGATAATTCTTGATGAACTTGTGCACTTGCATTACCTGATGTTAAATCAACAATTAATTTCATTTTTGCTGATATATAATCAGCATATTGACGTTTAAATGCACGTTCTTGTGCTTTTTTTGTCCACATTAATCTTTCATAAAGATACAAACTACCATAAATACTACCAATAATAGCAACCATTTTCCATCCAATACTACGCCATATTAATGCTGATATACCTAATGTAACTAAACTAGATTTTGATGTTGTAAATAAATCATTTGAAGAATTTAATAATGATGAAGATATATAGTTTGTTGATTTATTTTGATTTTGAACAAAATTTTCCCATAATGATGTTAAACCTAATGAAAATTTAAATTGTATATCTTCATGAAAATCTGAACAAAGATTTGAACAATCCAAACGATATGATATAGCAAAATCAGAACGTGGTATTATTGAATCAACAAATAATTTACGTTCATTTGTTAATAATATTGATTTAATACGTTCTTTTATTTCACTATGAACAATATCTAATGAATTATATAATGTTGTATGAAGACGATTTTGTAAATTTGTACCAAGTTGTTGTTCAACCCAACGATGTAAATCTTGTTTATAGAGTGGAATTTGATTATAATCAGATGAAAATGGACGATCAAATTCTTCAATTAATGTATAAAGACTAGAAAAGGTAAAAACGAATAAACTAATTTGATTTGTATTCATTTGAATGACAACTCAAAAACTCTTGTTTTTTTGAATTATTTCAACTAAAAAATGCTTTAGTTTCTTTTTTATTGGTGTTTAGGAATAATCTATGTTGAAATTTGTTTAAAAAAATAAAGAGAACTATAATTTTCAAATTTGATTCTAATTAAATTTCTTACATTTTAACTCTATTTTCTCGATATTTCATGACGAATTTTTATCTTTAATTATGAACATTCATCGATATAATACTATGATTTTAATTTTGTAAGATATTATCATTAATGAAACTCTAAAAAAAAATTAGTCCTAGAAGTTATTAACCAGTTTTATATATAGATATGGTCTCATATTACTTAACAACATAACATATGTGTCTAAGAAAACTTCTTAATCTTCTGCTCGACAATACCTGACAATTGTGTACACTCACATAACCAACCTTAAGGTTAATGTTTCTAAGCTGTTATTTATTTGTAGATATAAACATGAAAAACATTGCGATCATATTCTTGACTGCTTGATATGTCTAAGAATAACTGATATAATTAAAAGTAGAGAAGATTGTTTTGATAAGCATAAGAAGACGTTCATCTCCGTTTTCATTCATTCATATATCATTCAATAGATTATATTGAAGTAAGACAAAGTCTTAAAGATTTTGAGCCTATGACCTACTATGAAAAAGTTATGACCGTTTTACTGAAATTTTGTCTATAAATAGATTTAACACTTATACTATCAACCAGGATCATTTTAGATCCTGATCTTAGAAAATAAGAAAATAAAAGGGAAATATTTTTTTGTTTATTTCTCAGGTTAGAATAGTGAATAGCATCTTTAAAAAATTACTATATCGATAATGTATACTAGTTGTTTTATCTAAACTAGGCTTAGCAGTACAAGTATTAAGAAAGAAATGAACTTACCGTTTAATTTCATCATTTAAAGTTTGTGCAACTCTTTGATAAACATCTTCTGATACATATCGAATTTTTTCTTTAGCTAATTCTGTTATTAAAATTAATTCACGTTCAAGAAAATTATTTCTATCTTCCGTTTCAATTAATTTTTCACTAGATTCTTGTTTTATTGTTTGTGATTTATTAATTATATTAGTTATTGTTTCACATAATAATATAAGAATTTCTTTTCCACGATTTGTATGTTGTTCAAATTTTGTTTTTACAGCTGTTTTTGATATACATTTTTCAAATTCATGTTCAAATTTATTAAATTCAATAAGACGTTCTTTATATGCTAGAATAAGAAAAAAAAAATTCAATAATTAAATTTGAAATAAATAATTTAATAAAAACCTTTATTAAATCCACTTTTTGATAAAGTACTTATATTCACATTTCGATTTAATAAAGCTTCACGTGCTGAAATAAAAAACATTCGATGTTCAGCAGCTTCTTTTCGTTGACATAGATTTAATTCATCACATAGAAATTCTAAACCTCGATCAAGATGTTGTTGTTTCACCTAGATTATGACAGCAAAAAAAATGAAGCACAAAATCTCTCAAAAACAAGGGAAAATATTCATTTACCAATTCAACCATTTCAGGTTCATTATCTATTGCATCCCAACGATTCATTAAAATAAATATATTTGGATTTGATAAACGTTCAGCAACATGATGTAGAAATTTCTTTTCCTTAAATTTTTATTTATTTTTTTAACTGAAATAATTACATTCAAACTTACTGCTCCTGCAATCGTTGCTTCAGCTGATATAACAAGTACAAATACATCAGCATCTAAACAATATTTTTCAATCCATTCATCAAGATTAACTGAAACATCGATGCCAGGACTAAAAACAAAACCATGTTTAATGAGCACATTATATGGAATAAAATTTCTATCAATTTTCTACTAACAAAAGAATCTCCTCAGATGTTCTCTTCCGATTTCAATGATTTTTTTGTGTCTATAGATACTACATAGTGTTCTAATAAAAACCTTAATATGAGTTGCGTTTGTATTAAAATTTAACTAAGCTATCGATTGTTTTTCAAGGAAACTCCTGATTTTCGGAAAAGTTGTTTCATTGAATAATCATATCAGATAATTTTTGAAAATGATCCTAATCTATGTATAGTTTGAAGATAAGGATATTAAATCTTTGGTAATATTGAGCAAAAGAATTTTTGACCGAATCGAATCAAAACTTATTTGAAATATCAAAATATACGCTCTTACTAAAATCAGTATCGTATTCAGTGCAGAGGCTGAGAGGACAATAGCCCTTGGCAAGAGAAAATCTGGATAATACACGGATCAGAGCTCTCTATCGACCGTTGTATTTGTGCGAAACTTTGATTGCGGACATTTTCTATTGATCAATCGAATAGAAAATGCTCGCCGTTCTATAGAGCCAATACAACATCTACTATATGAGAGAACAAAGATAGAAAATATCTACTACATTCATATGTATCTAAAGATATTTTTACTTGATGTTGAAATTCGTAACTTTCTTCTGACTTGATAGATGTAAAGTTTTTACAATTGCACTTTCACGAACAATGATTAAAACATTACACAATTTATGTATACAAATATGTATTTGAGTTTCGGTTTTATATTTTTGTTTTAGTTCAAGAAGATAATTTTTGACCATTTATTCATCAAACTTTGTCTCTGTTATAAAAGAAGTGATATCTTCTCATAAATTGAGTTATATAGACTGATCATCTTACGATATCTATTAAGAAAAAATGTTTGCAATTAAGAGAACACAGTATTTGTGACTTGTATACTCAGAAACATGTTTAGCTGATTAAACATAGAGTACAATGTGTCTTTCGTATACAGTACTGATGAAATAAGAATAAGTACAGATCTTGTTTTGATTCTACAATGCAGACAGTTATGTCTCTTCCATCGAATCTGATTTGCAACTATTTCTTCTTATTGACAAAAATAAACCTAGCAGTGTCTGTAATCAAAATGTAACCAATGATTCTTTTCATATTCATTCCTTTAAATCGGATATTTAAAACTTACAAAACTTATTTAAATGAAATATTCATTGAATATTACCTGTCGACTAGAATCACATCATCTCGAATAAGACGGCATTTTTCTTTTGGCCATAAAATTTTTACAAGAGAATCTGAATCAAGTTTTTCTCTTGATAAAGCATTACCAATACTACTTAAATTCTAAAAAGAAAAAACAACATACATGATAACAGATTACATATATTCTAGGCAAAATTTTAAACTTAGACAGAATTTATTTGTAATTAGGCACAAACCTACGAAATAATTTTCGTTTGTACTAAGAAAACATCGTATGTGTCTGTTATCTTTTACTAAATAGAGTGTTCATTTTCACTGATTTATATATGGTGATGTATGCACCAATGACTTCTTCTACGTTGACATTGGAAAATAAGTTTTGAAAGTATTTTTTTGTTGAACAAGCGAAGTAATATTTTAAATTTTTGAAGTATTTAATCTCGAGAAAAACCAATCATTATTCTACCATAGGGATGATATAAGCTAAAAGATCCTTCATTTTTTGGGTAGAAAAATAACCCTAGATGTCTGAAAAATCCAGTTTTCTGACATTCAACTGGAGCTTTTTGGACATAGTTTTATTTAATAGAGCACAATGATATGTTTCACGTCTCTTCATCGAACTGCATTCGATTTATAGAAGGTCTCAAAGTATCAATCACAGCAAAATCATTGAAATTTTTCATAAAAACAAAAGAAAAATGTCTCTTGCGTCTTTTGTAAATCGAATGTAGTTCGATGAAGAAAGGTGAAACATCTCATTTTGCTCTATCAAACAAAACTATTTCCAAAAAGGTTCAAAGAAAACTAGTGTTGGTGGTCTTGGCTTTCTAGAGATCGTCATCCAAACAGTTTTATTGGATCTTTTAACCCCCTCAATTCTGATAGAGGATTCTTTGTAGCTATTATCATCGAGAAGAAAACGAAAAAATACAATTGTTCTAAACCTTTGTGTGTCATTATACTTTACATGAATCACGTTAAATTAACTTCGATAAAAAATAACTACTCAAAAAGCATAAGCTTAAAGTGCAACTGTACAAGATTACCCTACCCTAACTTGTAGCGTAGGGTAAGAATTAGAAAATTTTTCTCAGTTATGGCACAGGATACGCAAAAAGCTTACTCTGAACATCTCTAACTTAAAAATCCTTTCTTTTCCTTTTGGTCGGAGCTTACTAAGACAAATAAGATTTCAATTGAGAATACTTGCGACCTCTACAACTTCCTAGTTTTAATTACACTTAAATTAAAGTTGAACATAACTTAATATAAATATATAGGACAGTTCTTTTCTTTATTCTCATTTTTGTTTAATTTCTAAAAACTCTGTTTAAATCTCAACTTTGCCTGGCATATATGTATATATGTCCTTACATTTATACTTTTTAGTTCGTCAGATCCTGGTATAAGAACTGATGGTTCATTTTTATCTGTTCCTTCGATCTAAAAAAAACCAAAAAAAAGATTTAGTTTCTGAATCAAATAAATAATTTCAAAATTCAATTCTACTTGAAGAAAACAATTTGTTGTATGTCCCATACCAATTGGTAATATTTTTTCTCTTAACATTGCATTCATAACTGTACTCTTTCCATTACTTGTTCTAAAAGAAAACTATTTATTTAGGAAAAAAAAAATAAAAATTTGAATTAATTAACCTTCCAAAAAAAACAACTTTCATATGATCACGTGATATAATTGATAATATCCGACTAACTCTTTCTTTTAATTGTTGTATTTCTTTATATTTATCATTAGTTATTAAATTTCGATCAGATTTTATTACATCTACATAAGCATAAAATAAATCCTAGATTTATATTCAAATAATAATAAACAAACCATTAAGATATGTATTTGAATCATTGACATATGATGCAATATTTTTAAAAATGTCAGTTATCGTTATTTTTGCATGAGTAAATAATTTCAATGGAGAATGACCATCTAAATAAATACACAATAATAAATAATTATATTATAGTTTAATTTTATTATTATTATTTTTTTTTTTTTTACTAAATATATTATTCTGACGAATTGATCCAAATGCCGTCGGTTTTTCACGTATCATACTGTCGGACATTATTATTTATCTAAAACAATTAAAATAAAAGAAAAATATTGATAAATAGTTTTACTATCTATTGTTCTCGTTAATGACATATTAAAATGAATATCGTCTCTTTTCTTGATTAAATCTCGAGAGTAAGATGCTAAATTTTTCTTGTATTAGAAGAAAAATTATTATACAATTTTTTTTATGAATATTTTTATCTAATATAAAACTAATAACTATTTTATTTTTCTTCATATAAAAGGGAGCAAAGGTCAATATGTTCGAAAATGAAACAGTAATTAATATATAAATACGTAAAGTACGGTTGATCATTAATTTAGACTTTGAAATTCAATCATTTTGCCATTCGACGTTTTCTATCCAACTAAGATAACATGTAAGAGGGCGCTCATGTATCGTTGACCACAACATAAGATTCAACTGCTGACGGTCACGAGGATACTTTTGGAAATCAAAATATCTTAAAATAATGAACAGGACACTGGAAAAGTTTTTTTCGTTCAGCTCTCGTGAAAACCATGGTTTAAATGCAAGTATTCTCTTGTAATGCTTAGAAAGGAACGTTTTCAATTGAAAAATTGCTTTATCATCAAAGACTATTGGATATGAATTATCGACTATGCTGATCTGAGAAATTTCCTTGGATCTCGAAATGCTGATTTTTCTAGGAAACTGGTTTTTCAGCCTAAGAAATATTTCTCCAAAATTGTATTTGATTTATTCAGATTGTTGAATGTATCGAGTTGTGTGCAAGTTAAAAATCTTTTCTATTTTTTCGAAAATGAATTTTAAATAAAATAATATCATCTTGAAGGTTTTAACATTGAAATATTAATATGTATTTGTTGCAGGAATTAAAATAGTTGTATTTACTTTAAGCAGAAAAACGATTTGACACCGAAAAATAATCTGAACAGTTCAAAAAATATTTTTGATGAAAAGTTTTTTAGTTTGGAAAATCGGTAAAGACTTAAGAAGACTTTTCATGGTCATATTTGAAATTAGGATAGTCGATAATCTATAATTCAGTAGCTTTTGTTGTACTACGAAGGCTTAGCCCCGCCTTCACCTTACAAACAATTGAGTCCTACATAAAAAGTAGCTTAAATATCTTGTGAATGCATTACCAGAAGAAGCCTCCATCTCTTCTGTAGACATGATCAGTGAACTGAGCCTAATCTCTCCTCCCCCATAGCAACTTTTTTTTTGTTTACGCCATTCAATATTCACTGGTGAATTAGTCTTTCTTTTACATAGAATACTTTTTCTGCCTAATGATCTTGAGAGAACATAATCCTTTGTCGTATTGTAATAATCCATTGATCTAAACATACCCTTATTGTGAATTAATCAATACAAACTTTAATAGAGATACGATTATTAATATTATTACTTTGTGAGGATGTACAATAAAAAAGATTAAATGTAAATTAAAATAATTAGAAATGGAATTAAACTTTCTATATAAAACTAAATCAGCTAATTCTTAAATAAATTCACGACAAGGTATCAATAGGGTATGCTGTTTAACTCTTTCGAATGAATATTACATGCGTTATCTCATCTACTTATCTGTGTCGTGAAGAAAGTGTTTACTCTACATTAAACTGTCATGATCTGTAAGACCATAAAAGTCATAGTAGTCGGATACTCGATAAGGTATCCAGCTATCATTAGGTTCTAGAACCTTGTTCAGATATCCGCAGTGAATATTTGTATATTTCCAAGTGTCTTGTACTAAAAAATATTTTCATAGATTAGTCCGTTGCACATCCAGAAGTATTATTTGATCCAAAATAAAAGGCAGGTTACCATTTTTCAAATAACTTTTGATAGGAATGAGATAGAGAACCTCAATTTTCATCATTCGAAAGAGCGACATCCAGACCATCAATCGGTATAGAACTCACTAAGATGAAAGATGCTTTGTTTTTATAGGTACCTTTGGATCAACACTTTTGTCTATGAGTATTTTCATAATAATCTCAACTTATATTATGTCAAAATATAGCTTAAACCACCCTTTTTTCGCAATCAAATTATCGCATATTCCATTATCTCTCAACCTTTTATTCTGAACGGATTTAAAAAAAACTAAATGTTAATTTTATAGCGAAAAAAGGGTAATTTGAGCTACATTTTGACATAGTTTGAGTTGAGATTATTGTGAAAACACTCATAGGAAAAAGTGTTGATCTAAAGGTCCCTATAAAAAAAAGCATCTTTCATCTTAGTG
This sequence comes from Rotaria sordida, assembly GCA_905250125.1. Classification (NCBI taxonomy): domain Eukaryota; kingdom Metazoa; phylum Rotifera; class Eurotatoria; order Philodinida; family Philodinidae; genus Rotaria; species Rotaria sordida. The sequence continues at coordinate 86,481 of CAJNOL010000882.1, forward strand.
AGTTCTATACCGATCGATGATCCGGATATTGCTCTTTCGAATGGTGAAAATCGTAGCTCTCTATCTCATTCCTATCAAAAGTTATTCGAAAAATGGTAACCTGCCTTTTATTTTGGATCGGATAATAGTAGCAGGATACTTCAAAGACTAGAAAAAGTATTCTAAACTTAGTATCATTTCAAAATAATATTATATCTTCCTTTATTAATTAAACACAATATATATATATATATATATAATACAATAGCTGACATTTCAAAGGCAACATGTTCATCTTCATAATGAAAAATTGATCTTGAACACAATAAATGTAAAAAGGAACTTTCTTCTTGTAATTATTGCCTATTATATTCACATTTCTTCATTGTTGTTCTTCTTCATTATTTTTCTTTCTTCTTTTGAAGTCTAGTTAATAGTAGTGTAGTCAAGACGGTAATAATAGTGTGTGAAAGGTCGACTGTCTTCATCCGTACCAGTATTAAATAGACTTTAAAAGAAGAAAGAAAAACAACGAAGAAGAAGAACAATGAAAAAATGTGAATATAATAGACAATAACTAGAAGACGATAGTTCATTTCTATGTTTATTATGTTTAAGTACAATTCTTCACTCCGAAGAAGAGCGTTTTACGTTCGGAATGTCAGCTATTGTATTATATATATATATATATATATATATTGTATTTAATTAATAAAAAAAGAAATAATATTATTTTGAAATGATTGATACAATCTTCCTCGATCGTAATGAACTAAACTCAGTACATTCCTAGGATATTTTTTCTTTCTTTCTTCCAATTATAAGGCTTTAATGTCATCATTTTGATCTAAATATAATAAATTGGTTGAACAATTGTTTTTTTCTTTTTATTAAAAAATAATTCCGCCTACAAAGTGTTTAATACTCTCGCTTGCGCTTATTTGTATTTTAAACTTTTCCTATGATGAATTTTTAATTTTAAATAAAAGTTTTTAATATAATTCAAACTTCTTTCATACATAAATATAACTTTGATATTCACTCAAGCAAATCTATAATCATCTGACTTAATTTAACGATTAATTGTACTGATTATAATTAGTTTTTATTTTATGTATAATTGAATTTTATTATGCAAATGATCGTGCAATATTTTGTTGAGCTGCTAACAATTAGAATACAAATAGAAGATTATTTTCATATGACTCAATATCCAAGAAATCTTAGGAATTAATTATGACACATTGAATTATATTTTATCAAAGGATAATTTAAAATTCAATAGACTATTGACTGATGTTTTTTTTTAAAATTGATATCATGCTTTTTTGTTTTCTTAAATTGAAATAAAATATAAGAGTTAGAGATAAAAAGAGACGAGAAAAAAGCAAATATCAATTGGAAATTCTTTGTTTATTGGAAGAATCTTCTATTTGTGAATATATGTATATATATATATGTTTGTTCTTAGTTTTTCTAATCACATGGGAAGATTTCGTTTGCTTCGATAGCGTGCTATTGGCGATGGTCGAGGTCGGTGTACATGATAATCATAACCATTAATATAATATCGACCTTCAGCATCTAACATACGATGTGGATTTGATAGACTGTTTGCCCAAAGTAAATTATGAAATGCACGTTTGCCAATACGTGGAAAAAAGACACTACGTTGTTCAAGCAATCTTAATTCATTATCATTATTGTTATGTTCATCATAATTTTCTTCACTACTAGTACTTGTATTAGCATCAAAAAGAGAAGAAATTTCTTCACTAGTTAATGATGAACGACCAATACGTGGAAATTTTGTTGTACGAATATACCGATCATAATATGCAGGTAAATTTAATCCGAGTTGTTGATCAATTTGATTATTTGTTAATTCATTTGAATCAACAACATAAGCGCACTAGATAATATATATATATTTATATGTATATATAACATAATTAATATGAATTAAAATACAAAAATTAACTTACAGATGATTTAAGGAAGATTATCATTAAAATATAGAGACAACTCATATTTATTGTTGTTGAGGATGATAATGGAATGAACATGATAGATTGTCAAAAAAAAATATATATATATTAATAATTAAAGATTTTATCTAGTAAAAGATATACAGTCGATGCAATTCTAGAATGAATCGTCTTTTATATAGATTCAAAAGTAGTTATGGAAATGAGATTTAGTCAAGAATACTAAAAAAAAATGTGTGGGAGGAAATGATAGGCGATATAAACATTGATGACGACGAAGAAAAAAAAAAGAAGAGAAGAGAATAGATGTATTGTTTTCTATTTTTTTTGAACAAATAAGAGAAAGCGAGAAAGAACTGTCTTTGAAATCGGAAAGGCAATCAATCGAGGACTATTCATTGTTAGTTCGATCGGAAATATGGGCGCACATACTTTGTTCAATTAACTCAATTCTAAGAAAGTTATGCTTAATGATTCTTTGCAATCGTTAATATCAATAGTTATTGTACTTACTTTTTATTGAAATACAAAAAAAATAAAATAAAATAAAATAAATATCTATCTTGTAAGATTTTAAATTAACAGAGACATAAGAATGCTTCAAAAGAAAAGTACGAGCAACATATAAAAATATACAGAAGTTTTTCAATTCTATTAAAAAATAAATAAAACATTGGTAAGAAACCAAAGAATAGAAAATAAATTTTATATATAGACATTCTTAATTATCAAAGAGAAAAGGAAAAAATAATGGAAGAATGATTGATAATGCAATTTCAAAACAAATTGAAGACAAGATAGAGTATTAGCATGATTGACAACCCATGATAATTGCTTTGCTATATTTATAAGCGAATATACTCTATGAAACTATATATGTGTATGTTTAGTACAATTCACTAATATTTTCTTTTGAATACCTTTGAACTAATGCATGCAATATCCTATATTGTAAAATTATTTCCTTCCGTTTCCATTACCTACGAATGAAATAATTTCATTTTAATTATAATTATATTAATGATTTCAATAGAATATTATTTTGAAAGTTCATTATAGCTGATCGAGGTAATGTTATTGAATAAAAAACACAAAAATTGTTATTGATAAACTTTTCCAAGGTCTTTCTTTGATTGTAGCAAATATCATTCATGGATTTTTCTGTGTATTGTTAAACGTAAAAAAAAAGAAGATTTATTTTAATATGAGCTTAGTCTTTGTATCTACGATCATTGATCTTTTATATTTTTTTTATACTCATTTTCGCTGTTTCCGATAAAAGAATATTTAAAGTTGAACAGCATTGATCCAACTTAATGACTATCAAAGTGATCCGAGACTGAAACTATGCATAGTTGCCAACATCTTGATTCATTCCAAAAAAACAAAAATTTCGTATGATGCACAGTCCATTTACTTTAAGATTCTCTCAAAAAAAGTTACTTTTTGTCAGAATGGTCGGAATTAAAGTAAATGCATAGGAAGATAGCACATGATCTGATCTTTCGTAAACGACAAAAATTCTTACTCGATCTCGTTTTTTTCCAAAAATTTTGTGATATTGAAAGAAATACAAAAAATAAACAAATAGAAAAAAAATATTCACTTTTTTTTACAATCTCATTTAATTTTTCATTTTTCCAACAGCAAGAATAAATATTTTATATTTGTGCTTTATAATTTATATTCTTGTCAATATATACAGTGGCTACCAAAATTATCCGACAAGCAGGAAAACAATTTTTTCATTGTTCATATTTTGGAAATTAGATGAGTTGAAATAATTTAAATTCTATTTTATGATACCCCATGACTAGTAGTATTTGATACAAAAAATCTGAGATCGATCTAGCAATCTATCGGGAATTCATAGAGGATATACTAAAAGTATGTCATTTTTTGATCTTCCAAAATTATCCGACAAGCTATATTTTTGATTCGTCGTACGTTGATTTCAACATGAAAATTTCTTTATAACACATCATTGGAAAGACCCAATTGTACCGCAACAAATGACTAGTTTGTATCGGATCTATCCTGTAGTGCTATGAAAAGTATAGTCATTCTAAGGTTTACCATGAGATTCCTGAGTGACATGATCATGACATATAATTTTTTTCTTCCAAATTCTTACATATTGGAATTTAGAATACATCACTAGGAAGTGCGTGTAAAACTGTATTAAACACAGTATTGAAATAAATATTTGGTGCTGAAACGTTGATTGGGAGACTTCATTACCTACCCTGAGGAGGTAGCTAACTGCTCATAATCCTCCATTTTCGTACCGAAGATGCTAATAAAAGTTCTTTAAAATAGTATAGACTTGTAGAGAATCTTTTTCTCTACAAAATCCTCACAATTTGAATTATCATTAATGATTTCTGTTTGAGGCATTAGACTTAGAAGCATTGGAAAGCTCGTCACTGAAATAGTGTTCTGTGGGTATCTATACCATGATTTCAGCTGATGGAAATTAAATCGGGAAACCTTACTTATCATGGTTAAGTCAATAAATCTTCAAACATAGAACACGACTGTGCATGAGTATTTATGGAGAACAACTTCATTCAGGGGAGTTTTAACGTACGAATTTGTAAGCAGCTTAGTTAACAGTGTGCTTGTTCATACTCATCGGGATAATGGAATCTGTAGTGTAAGCAGGGTTGCCAGATAAAAAATTTAGAAATCGGATTTTCTTATAGAAAAATTCGGAAAATTCAGGGAAATTCGGAATTTTTTTTTAATCCATTCGGAAAAAATTCTGAAGTCAATTTTTTAACATTTATGGTAACGAACTGATAGTATTTGTGTTAAAAGAATATTGTCTACATCACTCATAATTTATTTTTATACTATTTATTTATTGAGAAAAAAAGTTGAAATGTTATTTCACTATTAAAACCAATTGCTTTCTAGAAAATATAGGTTTTCGAAAAAAAAACAATATAAATTTTATATACTGTCCCATAAATCACTTGGTAATAAAAAATTTAAATATCTCCCATCAATTGCCTACCAGACAAGCTGAACTTTTGACCAGCACTAGGGACTTAAGTTTCTTTTTCATAAGAGAACCATCGACAAATACTGTTTCTAGGTAATAAGATCAACATCAAGAATGATTTTTCGCTTGCTACAAGCTAAATAAAAATGTTTCAGGATGATTCCAGAGTATTTTTTGTAAACATTTTCCCATCTATTTGTGATCTCTTACACAAAAGTAATAAGATCTCATTATAACTGAAGTGTTTACATTCTTAGATTTTCAGATTCAAAATAAAACTAGAGTGTGTGTGGATTTTGGTCTTCTCACTCATATATCCGCACCTACATCACCGCTCAGCCACACCCATCCTCGTTTCGAACTTATTATTTGTTGCTATGACTTTTAACAGATCTTGTTAAGATATTATAGATATATAAAAATTATTGCGTGGAATATTTGAATTTTTTCGGATTTTCAACTGCGTCGCAACTAATTGAATATCCATACGATTGCGATAATTGATCCATAAATGATTCATTTGACTAAATATAGATTTAACATGTGGATTACTATATGGAATAGAGAAAAAACGTAACATATAGTTGTTTAAATATTCGATGTTGCATCTTTAAGATTTATTAAATATGATCATAACTGATCAGAACGAATGTTTTCGTCAGTGTCTTTATTGTCATGTAATAATAAATCTTCATTATCACTGTCATCACATAAACGACTTCCTTCGTTGTATGCTGTTGATTATGCATTATGAGCATTTTTATTTGAAATACATGATTTTATTATTTATTCCATGTCACATGTTTATTTTTCAAATTATTGTACATAAATTTTAGTTCACAATATTCATTATATAGTTCATCTTTATTTGAATCACCAATCTTGATCAGATCAAGAACGTTCATAACATATTCCCATATGAGAAACCAAGCAGAATCGCAATCAAAAACCAATAATTTTTCATGGAAATTGCGATCTTTATCAAAATATGAATTACTATATTCAATAGTAACTTTGATGAATGATTCAAATGATTGTTGTAATTCTTCAGCTTTATTCTTATCAGAATCTTTAAATAGTTGAGTATCGTATGTGCTTTGTTGCCAAAATAATGATCATCCAGTGGTTGTTCAAATATTTTTTATTAAATCAGAAATAATTCGATAAAGGTAGACAGCTGTTATATGTTCATCTGAGTAAATTGCGAAGTAAAAAGTGAAATTCGGAAAAAAATCGGAAAAGAATCCCGATTCGGAAGAATTCGGAAATTCGGAACGCCGTCGGAAAGAAAGTCAAAATTCGGAATTTTTCCTGTCATTTCGGAAGATCTGGTAACCCTGAGTGTAAGGCGACACAATAGATCATAGTTAAAATTGTAAGGATTTTGTAGAGAAAAAGATTCTCTACAAGTCTATATTATTTTAAAAAACTTTTACTAGCATCTTCGGTACGAAAATGGAGGATTATGGGCAGTTGGCTACCTCCTCAGGGTAGGTAATGGAGTCTCCCAATCAACGTTTCAGCACCAAATATTTATTTCAATACTGTGTTTAATACAGTTTTACACGCACTTCCTCAGAGATGTCATAATATCCAAAGTCTGGGTATCGGGGAGATACTAGTCACGATATCCGTCAGAGTGGGTACCCAAAATGGATACCCTCTCGTATAAAGTTGAGGATTTTGAGTGAATTTGGTGTAACGAGATGAATACCGAAAATGGATACCCTCTCGTGTAAAGTTGAGGGTTTTGAGTGAATTTGGTGTAACGAGATGGATACCCAAAATGGGTGGGTGCGGATGTGGGGTGTGGGCGGCTGTGGGTATGGGTGTGGGTGTCGGTGTGCGTGCGGGTGTGGGGTATCGATGTGGGTGTGGGTGTAGGTGGGGTGTAGGCAGGGGGTCCCATTAGTGTTAGCATTAGCATTAATTAATGCTAATACTAATGCTTTGGCATTGATGGCATTACTGTTAATTAATGCAAGGTATTAGTATTAAATTAGCAATAATTCCTAATGCTGATGTCTCCTAGTTGTGCCTATCAGTCTGAAATTCCATGAGACGCTACTAGCATCACCCTGGAAGCCTCTAGCATACCTGGGATGGTATTAGATTCACCTGGGATGCTAATAGCCTCACCTTGGTAGCCTCTGGCATTCCCCATATGCTACTAGCACCACCTGGGAAGTCTCTAGCATTTTTGAGATCCTACTAGAACTCCAGATATATCACTAGCATCACCAGGGACGCGTCTGGCATGCCTGGGATGCTACTAACACCACCAGGGGTACCTCTGGCATTCCAGAGATACTAATAGCCTCACCTTGGTAGCATCTAGCATTTCTGACCTCCTACTAGCAGTCCTTGGATGCCACCAGCACCACCTGCGAAGTCTCTAGCATTCCTGAGATACTGCTAGCAGTCCTGAGATACTATTAGCATCACCTGGCATTCTACTAGCATTACCTGGGATACCTATAGCAGCAGCAGGGATGCGTTTGCATTCGTTGGATACCACAAGCATCATCTCCGATGCTTACAGCGTTCCTGGGATACTATTAGACTCATCCCTAATTCTAATAGCACCATCTGGGAAGCCTCCAGCATTCGTGGAATGATACTAGCAGTCCTCGGATGCATCTGGCAGTCCTTGGATGCTACTAGCGGTCCTCGGAAGCTACTAGTCGCCTTAGGATACTTCTAGCATTCTTGGCAATTGTAGTGCTACTTAAAGCAACGCTAGAAGCATTCCAGGTCATGCTACTAGCAAACTAGCATTTCCAGTAGCATCTCATGTAATTTCAGTCTGGTAGGCACAACTAGGAGGCATTAGCATTAAAATTAATGCTGATTTCATCCTAACACCTTGCATTAATTGACACTAGTACCATTAATGCGAAAGCGTTAGTGTTAATTATAAATGCTAATGCCAAAGTATTAGGATTAGTATTACATTAATGCTAATGCTCACACTGATGCGACACCCCTGCCCACACCCACACCCCACACGCATACCCACGCATTTTGGGTATCCATCTCGTTACACCAAATTCACTCAAAATCCTCAGCTTTACAAGATAGGGTATTCACTTTGGGTATCCATCTCGTTACACCAAATTCACTCAAATTCCTCAACTTTACAAGATAGGGTATCCATTTGGGTATCGATCTCGTTACACCGAATTCACTCAAATTCCTCAAGTTCACAGGATAGGGTATCCACTTTGGGTATCCATCTCGTTACACCAAATTCACTCAAAATCCTCACTTTTTAAGGATATGGCGATGTTTGAGAATCTCGATACCCGAGTTTCGGATATTATAACATCCCTCTAATTAGCATTCGTCGTGACCAATGAATAGTTAAACTATAAAAAAAGAATTCTGAGATTTTTTTTCTTCAATTTATATGTCCAAATAGTTTATAAAATTAAACTAGAATCACATAAAAACCAACATTCATATTGAACACTAGGCGTTTTTAAAATTCATTTTGACCCAAAATATTCAATTAATTTTCCACTGGCTTAATTAATAACTCAGTCAAATCTTTACTAATCCACTTTTTACTACAGACATATCACTGAATGTATCCTCAGCAGTCGAGCAAAATTTGAGAATATGTTCGGAGAGACACCCCTTCACATTATACAATCCTTTTTCTTCATTTTAGATCAATCTCAGGTGCGAATGAATAGTGATCGTTTTCTTAAATAAACAATCTTTCTCTCTATTTTAGATTAATCTCAAGATCCAATAAACAGGAAGTGTTTATTTCAATAATTTTTCTGTTCGAGGATTGTTTTGGATTTATCTGAAATTTCCATCAAACAGTAAGCATTTTTGAAATCATTTTTTTTTCTTTATTCTAGATTCATTCCAACACCCAATCAGCAGTAAGTGTTTATATAAATAGATTTTTTGTCCTAGGAATGTTTTAGATAGATCTGAAATTCGAATTGAACAATAAGTATTATTTAAATAGATATTCTTTTTTCTTTATTTTAGATTAATCTCAACATCCAATCAATGGTTAGTGTTCATCTAAATAATAGTTTTTCTTAATTTCCAATCAATTCCAATACCAAAATGCACACTAATTTTTTATTTAAATAAAACAATTTTTTTCTTTATTTTACATCAATCTCAACATCGAAATTAATGCCAATTGTTTGTTTTAATAATTTTTTTTCTTCATTTTAAATCAATATCAACATGAAACTGACTGCAGTGGCAAGTATTTATAGAAATGACTTTAGTTTTCTTAATTTCAGATCAATCTAAAGTTCAAAATGAAGAGTAAGTATTATATGAATAAACAACTTTTTTCTTTCTTTTACATAAATTGTAACATCCAATCAACAATAGGCAATAATTTAAATAATTTCTTTTGTTCTAGATTTGTTTTAAATCAACCTCAAATTCGAGTTGAACAGTAAGTATTATTTAAATAAACATTTTTTTTCTTTCTTTTAGATTAATATCAACATTTAATCAACAGTAAGTATTTGTACAAATAACTTTATTTTTTCTATTTCAGATTAATTTCAAGTTCAAAATCAACAGTAAGTATTATTAAAATGATTTTTTTTATTTTAGATTTATTACAGATCCATATCAACGTCGAATTGTACAGTAGATAATAATTAAATTTTTTTTCTCTTTTTAGCTTACTACCACATTTAAATCAAAAAGTACGTATTAGTAAAAATATATGGAGTATACAGTCCGACCGAAGGTTCCAGTTATTTTCATTTCCATGTAGTTTTCATGATATTTTGAAAAAACTATGATTGTTTTTCAAGTTATAGGGCATGTACATACGCGTACTATAACTTGTAAAACAATCATAGTTTTTTCGAAATATCATGGGAGCTACATGGAAATGAAAATAACTGGAACCTCTGGTGTAAAGAAATTTTGAGAAAAACCGCCACAAATCTCTATCCTTAAAACCGCGGTTTTTTTCGATCGCAGGAGTCAGACCATTAATGCAGCTTTTGGAAACCGCGAAAAAACGCGTCTTTAAAAACCGCGGTTTTTTCCGGTTATTCAAAGGTGCATTGATGGTCTGACTCCTGTGATCGAAAAAAACCGACTAAAACCGCGGTTTTTGAGAGTGCGTTTTTACGCGGTTTTTTTTCATGGGTATCTAGTGAAAATCTTATTGGAAAACAAGGAC
>CAJNOL010000883.1:0-96608 GCA_905250125.1 Rotaria sordida
CTGTCGTATGACTTACAAGGGAATATATTTGAGTGTTCCCCTGAGAATGAGTTCTTATTCATTCTCTCCTGTAGGGACCTTGGCGAATATCATTAATATCAATATCTTAGATATTTTTGTTGATGTCTGAAAAAATAAAGAAAAGCAAACTTTTTCGTTTTCTAAGATACTACAGGTATGAGTTGTGTGTCATTTTTTCATTTTCATAAAAGTAGTAACAATGATGAGTTTTTTTCATAAAACATTACAGAGAATGAACAAGATACAATATAGAAAATGTGGCTTTTTCTGTCACAAGTAAAAGTATCATACATGTGTTTCTCAACTAAGTATCTATCTGAATTATTAGTTGTTATGCTGACAATTCAATGGAAATAATTAAAAATTTTATTTCAAAACAAATTTAGCCAAAACAATGCATACAATAGATCAACTAAATGAACTAAAAATGTTTATGATCGGCAACAAAGCGTGATAAGAACAGAACTTTATCACATTAGCTACAGGATATAAAGCTTACTTCGTCGCAACCAGTAACAGAACAGCTATCTATTCCAAAAGAGAAGCCAGTATCACGAACACTTTGAAGTTGTCCAGGTTTTTGTTTGGTACATCCATTGAAGTACCATGCAGACTTGATCATCAAAGAAAATCGATCAGAACAGAATTGATTATGAATTAGAGAATTTAGTTTCGAAATATTATCTCTCGATCTCAAGTCAATTTTCAGTTAATCGATTGCTACACGATCACAACACCTTTGATAGAGACATTTCTATTATCTGAAGAAGTATTTATCATGGGGCTAGATATTAGCTGTTGTTCTAGATGATATTTGTAAAAGTTCACATTGAATGTGTTAGCTCATACACGACGAGCTTATATTTATTTTATTTAACTTCGCACGGTATACATACACTCTCTAACTGAGAAATGTCCTTAACATGTTGGACGTATATATACATTACACACAATTCCAGGTAGAAAAGAGAAGAAAGATCATGATATCAGTAACAATGATCGAATGAAGAAAAGAAATAAAAGAAACACATCGAGAGGAATGAGATAAATCATCACTAACAGAATGTTTTTGTTGAATGCTTCATCAAAATTTGCGAGATTAGTATGCCCTGATCATGAATCCAGAAATAATAGGCAAATTTCTTGAATAGATGGTCGCAAAACTTTTTGTGCTTAACATTTAACATGAGATTTCGTTAGTTTTCCCGATTTACTACAGATGACGTGAATATTTTGTGCTTTAAAAATTGTCTGTGATACTCGTGGACCTATAATCTTCTTGATGGTTCCTATAAACATATAAACAGTGGTCCTACAATTTTATCATTCATGCTTAACATGGGCATAATTGTATGTGAACCCGTAAGAGCCCTTTGTGAAATGATCGGACTCAAAGTTGTTGTTTTCATCCGAGAAAGAAAGAGTACGTGTCGATGATACCTCATATTCGAAAGCACTTTGGTTAGCATTCAGAACATGTATAGTTTTAAATTGAGAAATTGCTTGTTCGGCTTTTTTGAGTAATATTTTTTCTTCATTGATAATTTGTTCTCTATTATCAACATGATTTTTCGTGACGAGTTTGGTCACTTTTCTTGATGTAATATGATGCCGATGTTTGAAGTTAAGTAGCCAAAAATAAGATACAACAAAGTTGAGCAAATTCAACTCTCGTGCTTCTCTGATTGCAAGTCGTTTTAAATCTCAATCATCAATTGGTAAACATTTGCATTGTGCCGGGTTAAATTCATTTAAAACAAATTGATCAAGTTATTCTAATTTTTGTCACTTGGTTCTTTGCTGTCTGACATATTTTCTTATTCTTCTTAATTGTTTTTAATTTTTTGATCTAACGATATCGGCGTTTGACGAATGAACACTGGTGAATACTCGCAAACTGCACAAGTTCACGCATGATTTGATAGAAGTAAGACTGGTTATTGACTATGCACGTTTCTTTGTCGTCACTTGATTCAATTGTATAGGATTCATCAACATAATCATACTCGCCGATTTTTAATGAAATGTTACCTTCAATCATTTCGGATGAAGTTGCGAACAACTACAATACTGGAATGAGTTTGTCAGGCATTGCATAATCTAGAAGAGATGATTTATCTGGTTTATAATTGGGATACTTTTCCTTTACTAACTCATTAAACAACCATACAACATTAGCCACGTTGAATGTGATTGTTCTTTACGATATTCTACAATGTTGTGAAATAGATGACCAATTACTAGCTGTTAGTCGGAAAGAAAGGTTTGGGTGTGGGTGGGTGTGAGTCTTATCTATATGTACTCGCACTCACACTCTTCCTTGATTGAACAAAATGTAATACTACATACTTCGACATTATTGATTACTTGGAAATAATAGCAAAATTTTGAGAAGTCCTGAAGTAGATTTTCTAGTTAGATTCAACTTGTAGAATCTTTACCAGTACTTCTAAGGAACTAACGATGCAAAAGTTGCGTGGCGTTCCATTTATTCAGAATTTGATCCTCGAGTTTTGAACTCTTTCATGTTGAGATAACCGTTTGTTTGAAGTTTCGACGTCAAGGACGACTTCTTCGAGACGATTTCTTCGAAAATGAGTACACGCTTATTTCCAGTCGCGCTATAGAGGACTGTACTGTAGAATTAACAGATAACAAGAGATCTATCACATGATTCAAACGGATGCTGGAATGCAAGACCGAGACGCTGAATAAGAGAAAAAATTGACTATAGCCATATCTTTTCTTCTTCTGTCACAACATCTGTTTAAGCCATCTGATAGATCTCGCATCATCTGTTAACTCTACCGTACAGTAAATTACAGCGCGAGATGTAGGTGTGCATAGAGCTACCCTAACCGGTTTCGTCCTTGCTCAAAGAACTCATCAGAGAACTTAAGTCTCGTTTAGATACAAGTTTTCGAAGCAAAAAATGGATTCGTGTCAAGATTAGGGTTTCATACAGTGGATAATTGATCAAGTTAGTTGAGAGTGTATATGTTTTGGAATATTGTCATGCCTTTTGTTGAACTGTAAAACGTGGTTGAACGGAGTGGTAATTAACCTAATCCAAAGTTTTCAATTGAGGATCGTGTGATGATTGATTTAAAAATGCGTCTTTCTCCTATATTAATATGGTGGAAACTCTGAATAAATGGAATTGCTAATATATTTGTCTAAAAGGGAGGCTCAGTTCTGTTTTTCTTTCTGAATTCTATTCCTATATTATTTTTTAAGCCAAAACTCATGAGAGAATATTTTCATATGATTAATCGTTTTCCCACAAAATGCTCCTGAATTATGAGGTATCGACCATACTGATTCCGAATGTAACCATAAAAGATTCCTTACGTTTTTAAATGCTAGTTTTATAGAAAACCGGTTTTCCAGACTAACAAACATTTTGGAAAAATCCTTGTGAATCTGTTCAGATCATTTGAAGATTTTCGCGATGAAATGTTGACATGTATCTGTTGTATGAATCGAAAGGCTATATATCCCATGTCATATAGAACGGTCCGTAAACGGCCTGAAACGATCCAAAAACGGTGAAAAACGACTGCCGTTACGGCGATCGTTTACGGTGTGCCGTAAAACGAAGAAATACGGCGAAAAACGATATCCGTTACGATGGTCGTTCACGCACCACCGGAAACAGCTGCCGTTACGACCATCGTTTTTTTGCCGTTTCACACTTCTTTTCATCGTGTCAACATAAGTACTGTAAAGACATCCTTAGACACCTCCTGATGATTGATGATCGAATAGACACTGCCTATTTAAAAAAATGAATGCTATTTCTTTCTATTTGCATTCCTTCTATCGTCTCGTTCAATACTATTTATTTGAATAAATAAATTTATTTTTTTATTTATATTTTTCTCAATGAAACATTCAACAGTAAGTATTTTGTTTAAATAAAAATATTTATTTTTTTTTAGATTAACTTCAACCGAAATACAGTAAGTATTTTATTCCGACAAATTCATTTATTTATTTTTATTTAGATTTATTTCAATGAAACATTCAACAGTAAGCGCTCAACTTAAATTAAAAGTATTTGTTTTTTTATTTAGATTCATCTCGATAAAATATTCAATAGTGAGTATTTTATTTGAATAAATATTTTCTTTTTTTATTTTAGATTAATTTCAATGGAAATATTTAACAGTAAGTATTTTATTCTAACTAATTTATTTATTTATTTTTATTTAGATTTAGCTCAATGAAATATTGAATAAACCCCCTCCCAGAATAAAATGGCATGCCCTTATACAGTGTCTTGGCACATCGCTACTTTTTGGATGGCCTTCTATTGGGAGTCAATTTTTGGCCAGTTTTTAATTAAAATCATTTAAAAAATTAATAATTAATTAATAACTTTAATTATTGCTTTTTAGGTGTTTTTTGTGAAAAAACTACCATTTTTTGTAAAAACTGTACTATTTATGATAGGAAAGGAAGGATTTCGCAAAAAAACATTAGAAAATCGGTTATATTTCCTTAATTATTAATTAATATTTATGAAAATTTCGATAATTTTGGAATATATTAATTAATTAGTACATGGCCTTCTAATAGAGCGTTTGAACTTTTGCTCGGACATGGCCTTATACAGGGGGTGGCCTTCTAATATAGGGTGGCCGTCTATTTTGGGGGGGGGCTTTAGTAAGTATTATATCTAAATAAACATATTTATTTTTTTTAATTAGGTTTATTTCGATCAAATATTCAACAGTAAGTATTTTCCATAAGTAAATAATTTTATTTTTTTATTTTAGGTTTATTTCAATTGGAATACTTAACAGTAAGTATTTTACTGTAACTAATTTATGTATTTTTTTTTATTTAGATTTAATTCAATGAAATATTGCATAGTGAGTGTTTATTGTAAAATAACAAATTGTCTTTGGGGAAGATGAGGAGAGTGAAAAAAAAACAGTGTAAATAAGAATCTAAACGAGCAAATTCCTTCCCTAATGCTAATGACCGTTTCGCATCGGATACGGCCTTAAACGGCGCCGTTTACGTTCCGGGGAAAAACGGCCCTCAATCCGAGCTGACGGAAAACGGTGAAAACCGGCGATCGTTTTTCATCGTTTTTTGACCGTTTTAGGCCTTTTAAGACGTCGTTTCAGACGGCCTGAATGATGGACCTGGGATTCTGCATGAAAAATCGATTTAAAGCAGAAAAAACTATTGTTTTCTAGGCAACTCTCATATACTCTATAATCTGTACAGATCGAAAAAGAAATTTTTAGCAAACATTTTGGTTCTCTAGAAAATCAGCATATAATAAAATCTGAAGAGATTCTGTTATGACCATATTTGGAATAAGCATGATCGATAATTACAATCCACTTTTTTTCGATGAGAAAGTCATTGATCAGTAGAAAACGTTCATTATCCTTTAGTTACATAGATATATTTTTTTTGAATAAGATTTAGAAAAAGTTCTTTTATTTATATTATTATTTGAAACATTTCGTTGAATCAGATATGACGCATGTTAAGACCCACGACATCTACACTTGATTTGTCCATTCATATGATAATCACTAAGGCCAATAGATACCTATTCTAAAACATCTTCTTATCTAAATTTTCGTTTTTTTTTGAAGAAAAAATCATGTCGAATTTCGATGATAATGATATTCATTGTGGTATATATCGAACAAATGATCCAATAAGTAACTTTAAAATTCGGTATGATGAATATTAAATATCAAATTTTATTTAAAAAATTCATTTTTGTTTAGTGTTAAATTAGAACGTTTAACATCTAATTCATTACTACCAAGTTTAGAACGACTAAAAATTCGAGAAGATTTATCTCGTTTACTTGGTAATGATGGACAACCTATTGAAAAACCAAAAGCTAGCAGAACTGAAATAGCACAAGTATTTGATGAAACAAAAAACTCAGAATATGAAGAAGTTGTTATTGGTTGGCAACAAAAACTTTTTAGTCGCGTACTTACATACTTTCACATTTGTCCGGTGTTTTTTTTTATTTTAAGTTTTATTTAGTCCGAATTTGAAAAATATGGAAGAAATGTTGGACCACATAGTACAGCAATTAAACAAAAATATTTTGATGCGATACAAAAAATGAAGTAAAGATTGAAAAGATTATTAAATAAATCTATTTCTATTTTTTAGAGCTGATAGCAAACAACCTGGAAGAATATTTACATATATTGAAAGTGATCCATATGGTTATGAAAGACATGTAAATAATAGATTTAATCCAATTTTATTAATGTTAATATTTGTTTAAATTTAGCTTGATTATTTCATGACTGACTCACCAAATGAACAACCAAGTCGATTAGCATTAGGAATTGATAATGTTCGTAAGTTATGATTGATGCAAATAATCGAATCTAATTATTAATTTAAACAGATGCTTTTCAACAATGATTCGACTTTATATTTGGATTATGTAGGAGATCTTCATAGGATAAGGAAAATTGTAGAATTGTCCATAGTCCTTCAAATGATGATATGATATCTCTTATATTTATAAGAAAATCTTGTCATTAAAGTATAATCAGAGAGGAGAAAAATACGCAAACCATAGATTGCTTGTTTTTTCTTTTAAATATAAATGATTGCAGTGATGCAGAATGTCAAATATTGATACTAAAGAATCCATACGTTTAAAAATTTCTAGAATTTTCTTGGGCCTACTCATATATGAAAACTTGTCGTGCAGCTCCTTTTGAGGCTTAAATATGGAACTCACATGTTTCCTTTAGTCTCATTATCCTAATACAAAATATGTAAAGTAAAAAATGTCTAATCGACTATAGCTTTTTTCAAGGATAATCGATCATCGGAGAAACGATCTGTCTTATTCATTTCTGCATTGTGGACAGAGGTTTTCTTTCTTTTAATATTTTATTTGTTTTGTACTTATTCATTCGTTATTTATTTTCTAACAAATAAGCGTTTTGTATACATCTATTATATCTACAAAAATTCTCAACGTGCTATTATGTATCTCGATAACCTTAGAAACACTGGCAGTGATGATTACTGAAACCTACAACTTGATCAGTTCATACTTTTAATGTTGATCATATGAAGATTGTAGCAAATCAAAATATGACAAGCTATCATCTTTGAGATCTTGAATATAATAGGCTAACCTCACTATTTAGAATAGTCAAAAGCATATTTCACCTTTGGAATATTCTCGAAACATCTCTACCTCGTTGTTAATGCCATTCAGCGCCTTTTGTTTTCCGTTGCTAAGTAACTATAGAGAATAAGTCTTATACCTGTTGACCTTAGTTACTATGAAGACATATCCACTGATATTCAATCCCGGTTGCTAAAGCCTATCACAAGCACCTTTGCCAGCGTTGTTATAAGTGTCAGCGACGTTGAAATCATTGATCTATACTTTCACTGTTACACTTCAACACAGGTTGCTATGAGTTACGAGCAGCCCAAGAAACCTCTCTTCACATCTTATACTTACTATTTTCCTTCGTCATACTGTGTCACTAATGTAAAAGGTCTACAATTTACAATCGATCAGATCGGATGCCGATACTACTCTTACCGATCAACTAGATCGATTTAAATATCTGTTTTAAGAATAATTTTACTTTCTATTTCATTCTTTGTTCTCTAAATATTTTTAATACACCCTCCCTCCAATGTTGATTATTTCGGGTCATCACTAATAATATTCAAAAGAAGTATTGTCAGGCTAAAAATACAAACATGAATTTCGTTTTTAAGGTAAACGTCATGTCGTTCAAACAAATTTTAAACAAAGGTTTGTTATTTATAATTTTCTATGTTCAATTAATTTATAAAATATCTCTTCAGTAATAAACAATATTTACACAAAACGAATCTTATTAATCAAAAACCAACATTTGATATTATTCGAACAAATCATTTCACTTCTCTACCATATCAAACAATGTATTTAATGGCTGATTTAAGTCAAACAATTAATACAACAACTGATGTTTCACAATCAACTGATGAACATGTTTTATGTCGTATAGATGTTTATTCAAATGGTACAATTATATTAGAACCAGATTTTAATAATGGTAAATTGGCTTATTTGGTTGAAACAGGAAAAATCGATAGGGCATTTTATCAGTATTACTTAGAACATGCATCAATATCAATAACTAATGATTATCTTATTAAAGAAAGAAGATTAATGAATGAAATTTGTACAAGACAACAAATATATCTATCAAATATTGTTGGAAATGAATTTGATATAGTAAAATTGAAAAATGAAATCAATTTTAAATGGTTAATTTTATTTTGTTTTATTTAATTTTAGCCACCACCAACTGTTCTTAAATTAAATGTATTTGGTGAAATTATTAGTGGAAAAAATTTCGATTTTGATAATACTTATGTTTATTATTGTTTAGATTTAACTAATAGTAAGTTTAAGAACATGTCAAATAAATAGAAGGTTTTTTTTATATTTCACAGATTGGTATGTCGAATCATCAACGATTTTATCCGGTTATACACATACAGCAAGTGCAACAACGTCCAGTAAATATGTAAGTAAGAAAAAAAAACGATCTCACATATGATTAATGATATTTCTTTGAATTAGCAAAAAAAAAAATTATTTAAAAATAAGAACAATTTTTTCAATAGACTTGCTTGAAGTCTGCAGTGTTGGTATAAATACTAAACCGTGAGTCATCAACACACGGTCTATTCAGACACTGACATGCGTCTTCACTGCAATATTGAGACACTAACTCTATCAAAAGATGCCCTTTTTGTGGCAGTGTGGTCAGTAAACTAAAACCACACATATCTATTATATCTACAGCAGGTCTCAACGCACTACCATATATCCCTATAAGCTTAGAAACATTGGTATTAATTGTATTACAAAGTTATAACTTGATCATTTCACTCTCTTTTATGTTGATTATATGATGCCTGTCGCGAATCAATGTATCGCTATCAATCATCCTTGATGTCTTGAATATAAATTTTTTTACTGCGCAAAAATTAAAATTTAGAACATTCACAAACGTATTCCAGTCATTCAGATGTCGACGAAGGGTTTGGAATGTTCTATAATACTCTAAGTCTTGTTATTAATGTCGTTCAGCGCCTTTCCTCGTTTTCTGAGGAACTCGGAAACTAATGAGAGAAAAATAATTGCTGTCAATCAAGGAATTACATAACTTATACACTTCTGAAATAGTATTATTTCGTTAATTATATATTTATTTCAAAGAGTGACTGCTCATACCGAGAATAATCTTATAAAATTGTAAGCAATTCTAGAATATCCCACTTCTAGTACAATGATCAAGTTAAACCATAATGATTCATCAAGAACTAAACTCAATAATCGGATGGCGAAACTTGTTTTATCATGTACTTAGATTAGATACGAAAGTAATTGGATTCGACTGATCTAATTCATTTATATTCAGATCGTTCATTATTTTCATTGTTGTATGAAATCTTGTTTGGAATACAGTCATTCCAATCTAAAAAAAAAGATGATCTTAAACAATGAATAGAACATTTGATTTGATGAAATATTTCACTTCATATTGTTCATGTGAACAATATCGAAAAATACTATAATTCAAGAGTTTCAATTAATAAAAAGAGAATTTATTTCTTTAAGGATGATATTGTTTATTATTCGCATCCATTCGAATTTGAACTTTGGTATAAACCACCACGTGTTTCAGCTGATCATGGTAAAACTCCAATTTTTTTTCCTTTGGTTTTCATTTTTATTTAATAGAACTTCCTCGAATGCCAAAAATTTATTTTCAAATTTCTTCATTGGATTCATGGGGTCGTCATCGAATAGAAGGTTATACATACATTGATATTCCAAGTAGTCCAGGTTGACAATTCATTATCCGTTTTTGTTTTCCTAAAAATTATTTTATTTTATTTCATAGGATTTTATAATGAACATTTATCATGTTGGAGACCACGTGGCAATTCAATATATGATGAACTTCGTCGTTTTTATATTGGTGGTTCACCTGAACTTGAAGATATTAGTTATGTTGCTATTCCAAAATTATTTGAAAGTGAACCAGTAATCTATCTCACTCAAATAGAAGAAAATCTTAATGATTATTTTTTAGAATAATACATTATTAAGTCGTTTTGGTTTTCGTACTGTTTCAACAGGAGAATTAAATATTCGACTCAATGTTGTTTTTCAATCACAGTATAGAAATTTTTGATTGAAAAATTATATTGATATATTTCTTTTTGAATAGAAGTCTTGCAAAAGAACACACAAAACAACGTAGTACCCATACTGTCAGTCGTCATGGGTATGTGTTCTTTTCTATATAATTAATTTAAAAGTTTATACTTTTAATTTTTTTTTTTTGTAGTTTTGATGCATTTATGTCAAATATTAATGATACTCTCTGTATGTAGATGTATTTTATTTGATCTTTATATTGAGTAAATTCATGAATATTCATCAACTTTTTTCGAAAAATTTTTGCTCTCAAATTCGTTAGTATTTTGAGAATTTACCATTGCATTAATTAATTTCAAATAGTTATTATTCTAAAACATATACTACCTAGAATCCGTAGGGTTCAACATTTTTGGATCTGCACCCGACAGACTCTAATAATGACGGACAAAAGTTTCGAGCAGTTGTATTTTTAAGTTTTCTTTTCGATGGTAATAACTAGAAAGAATCTGAGAAAGCATTTGAAAAAGGATTCTCTACTGGAAAGCCAAGTCTGTCCCAAATCAGTTTGCTGGCATCTGTGTGAAGCTTTTTAGAAAGGATTCTATTTGATAGAGCAAATCATTCTGAGTAATATGAGATGTATTGGACCTCTTTATGATCTTCATTTATCGAACGGTGGTTTGAGACTTTCTATAAGTTGAATGCAATTAGATTAAGAAAGCCGAGACATCTCATTTTGCTCAGAATTATTTGCTCAATCAAATAAAACCATTTCTAAAGAACTTCAAATGTATGTCAGACAACTGATTTTGAAAGGTGTTGGTTTTCCAGATATACTTATCCAAACACTTTTATTGGAAGCTTGGAGCTTTCCAATACAAAAATACAATTACTCCAAAAATGATGTCTGCCACTATAATTCGAATTTCTATTTACATTTTTGTCATAGTAAAACAAACACTATGGATAGAATGATAATCAAAAAATAAAAGTTTTTCAAGTATATTGTAAGAGAAAAATTCAAAGAAAAGGATGAATATGAATATATATAGCGAGTAATGCAAAGGTTTCTGAACAAAATGTTCTTTCATTTGTCGATTGATTACGAGAGTCAACAGAAAATTTAAAGCATTGGATTAGAATGAGAATTCTGTACTATTTTCGGATATATGTTTGAAATTTTTGTCAATTTCATGGTTCAGAAATTATGAATGAATCTTTGAAGGGTACGAAAATAAAGTCTGAACGGATTTCGGTAGACAAAAAGACTAGTCAAGATAGAAGTAAAATTTATTTGAAATACTCTAAGAGAAAGAGCAAACACTTCTGAACAAAATAATATTCTAATCATTAGATTTCTACGGCACTTCTATTAATAATAAGATTTTTAATAAAAGATGCACTGACGTCGTTGAAGCTTCTTGATTTCCAAACTAACAAAATCAACTCGATTATTTGTGAAGAATTGCTACGAAACTTTCGGTTCTTAGCTCACTTTGTAAAGGACTGTCTCGTTCTTTATGCTATTCAAAGCAATTGATATTCAATAAGGGTATTTTTACTATGAAAGATATAAATTGTTTAGGTGCTGATCTAAAAATTTTAGAAGATGATGCAATCAAGCAAAAGGCAGTAGCATTAAGATAAATTGGGCGTCTTAATGATGAAAATAAGAAAGTCGAATAAAATCGATGCAGACTTTTTTTTGTGCCCTTCAAAGATTCACTCATAATTCTTAACCTATGAGTCTCACAAAAATTCTGATTCGCACCACTTGTTAGATCTATTGCAGTTGATTTTTCAGCTATTGTCGAATTAAAATTAACGATTTCAATAAGTTTTAGTTTTTTTCTTATATCATTAGGACTTAAAAGACAGTATAAACAAACATAATGTAAAAGTTTCTATTGTCTATTAATTCATCTTGACATTATCACATTATGAGACATATATGTGAATATCTGATGTTTACAATGATTTATTCCAGTTATCTTTTGATTAGTTTTAATAGATTTTAAACAAAATAATAATTTTTCACTCTAAAGATCTTATTGTATCGTATACTTTATTGTTGTAGTAATTTTTGATCATTCATATCTTTCATTTTGATAAATCAAATATCAATAAATTTTTTATTTTCTTGTTCGAAGAATTGTATTTATAGTGAAAATAAGAATATATGATATAAAAAAAAATTTGAATAGTTTATTATTTTTCAATAATTAATTTCGATAATATGATATTTCTATGAACTTTAGATGAATATGACCAAGCAAAAAAACGTGCATTGGAAGTTCGAGAAAAAACACGTCAAAATTTTCAAATGGAAACACTTTAATTTTAATAATCGTAATAAATATTAGTTGTTTTTGATTTTCTTTCTATATTTACATGTATATAGTAATAATAAATTTCTACTGTGCAATGTTTTTACTTTGTTTATTAATTCAAAATGTAATTTTTGTTTTTTTATCTATTGATAAAGAATTTTTGATTATTGAAATTTTTCTTTTTCTGATGTTTTTGTTTTTTTGTTAAATAAATTTACATAATGTAGTATAAATGTTACTTTAGATAGTATGATATTGTTGATTTCTAGTCGATTTGTTTTATATTTCAATGAAATAAATATGACTTTTCTATTAGTGTTAATCATATTTTATTTGGATTTCAATTGTAAAATTTTACAAAATAATAATTTTATTTGAACCATTAGTTTATTAATTAGTGATTCAAATATGTAGTCACCAGAAGTCACTGGTGTACAGCAAAATACAAAAGTTGTTGCCTCACTCCCAGTGTTTCATCAACTACTGCTCAGGGTGGATATAATGAACATGAAAACTAATCATGTAACACATAGTAAAAGGTACAAAAGTAGTACAATGTGATTCTCTTTTTCTATGAATTAATCAAAGCTAATTATCACGATTTTACCAAATAATTTAGAGTGATCAAATCGATTTTATAGTACTTATAATGTGAAAGTAAAGATAGCTCATTGAGATTTCTAGAGTATTGATCAGAGATCCTCGATTGGATTGATGTCGCAAGTGTTTGAGAACTAGCCGATTGTTCCAGGTATTTTCTTGAGTGTAAATTTTTCAATTTCGAAGACAGGCAGAATTATTTTCTAGAATTGCCGTCTGCAATGGCTTGAACTTAGTGAGGATTATCGATATTCTCCTGAATGAATGCCAGCCGACTAGGCTCATAAAGCTGAAACCATACTATATAATGAATTTCTTTCTGTTCTCCAGAATTTATTTGACGTCGACTTTCATCTTTGTGTTAAATTGGCTTGTGGACGCTCGTATCCTTGTGCTAACTTTAGCATCGCATGGAGCTAAGTATTCTTTTAATCAACCCGTTCGAGTCGGCGCTGTGTGTTTCACAAGGATATGTATTGACCTCGGTCATCAAGCAGTTTTATGTCAGTACTTTTGCCGTTGTTTCATTCTTTCGTTGAATCCAGTTGCCGAGGGCCTTATGCTTAACGACAGTGATATTACGAGGTCGATGATTGCGGCACTTGTCCACAACTGTGTTACGTTTTCTTTTATCTTGACAATATTATATTTAAGACAGAAGATCAATTGCTGTTCAAAAATATTTACGATGATTTTTTGTTTGTATAGCCACATATCGACCTCTTCCAATCTTCTACAGAGTTCTCAAAAAATCCATCCGAAAGTTTTCAGAACTGTTGTTTTTGTGACGGACAAGGACTTTTGTACCTTACTGTATGAATTCATAATAGAAGCTGCTTATAATTAGCTAATCAATTTTTAAGGTAGACTATTTTAGTGTATAAACATGATAATACGAGAACTATTTGCATCCATATGGAATTATTTGATTGGTCAGACAATAAGTTTTTAGGATCTTATGGGTATTGTGAGCGTACTAAATTGAATTTCTTTTGCATGTTGAGGAGATTTCAAATTACATTATATTGGATGACATTTTGTAATTGCAGCAATGTAGACATAAGAATGTGATGATCGATTGTTGGAAATCACTCAATAACATTTCTTTAAAAGCGACGAACACATTTGACATAAAATAAAAGCATAATAAGAACCAATAATTAGTTGTTGTAAACGTATATTTGAGATCTATGATGAAGCATTAGTACCATAATCAGTGAAACTATGTGCTGAACAAACGATTCAAAATCAACTAAAGTACATGAACACACTACATGCAGAACGGAAATAAAGAACAAAGTTTGTGTTACGATTTATTATTGAATTATTTTCTATTCAAATTTTAGCTCAAGATAGTGATACAAAATTCGTAGATGTACTGCCTATTGAAAATTAATGGAGAAAATTCAGTAATGAAATCTCTCATATAGACATTAACTAGGAATGTGCAGTTTCAGTAAATTATTCATCAAAAACTCACACTGACTACACTAGATCGGGGTTCACTAATTTATCTGGTATATTTATATTTTATGGGTGTGTCAATGTTTCAATGAACACCGATTCAGTATAGTCAGTAGATTCACTGTCACTAGTTCAGTATTTTCCACGAAACTGATCATCCCTAATTTCCACTGCACTAGAAGAAAATCGCATTCTGGAAGTATTCTATATCGTGAGCTAGGTTTTTCATCATAATTTTGTCTTGGCTTTTATTTTCAGCTTATTTATCTTGATTTTTGGTCTTGCATTTTATGCCAAAATGAATACCGAGATTTACAGCATATTGAATTAATAAAATTCAACAAGTAAAAACGAGATTCCGGAATTTTGTCATTGGTGAAAGTCTAATTGACGAAATTCGTGCCACTCTTAAAAATTTATTTTCAAATGTCTCTATGTTGTTAATGAATATCTATTTCATAGAATTCTTAAAATGATTTCAGCGTTGACAATTATTAGAAGTAAATGTAATAAAACTTTTATAGAATGGAAACTATTATTTAAAAATCATAGCACCAGAAAAATATTGACATATCTAAAACTATAAACCAACATTCAAAAGTAATATTCCGCCGAATTTCAAATTAAACTAATATTAAATATAAATAATAATATTGAATTAGAAAAAAAAACAGTCTTTGATTAATAGCTATGCCATTCATGTTCTTTTCTTTTATTACTAATAGTTGAACAATAATACATTAGTTATAATTGATATTTGTTGAAGACCAACATCCAATACATTTAATTTTAGTAAATTTTTTATTGTATAATAAAAATTTTATTATTCTATCAGACAAATAAATATATATATATATATATCGAAAGACATTGCTATTTATGAAATGGTTTTTTCATTCGAAAGAATTGTTTCATCCCAACTAAACGAATTCGATGGAACACGTGTTGGATATTTATATTTTTGATTTAATAATATTCGACGCCATATTTCACGCATATTATTCATCGAACCAGGCTAAAATAAATAAAATAGAAACTATAAATATTTCAAACAAAATTTCATTTTGTTTACAAAATGTCCAAACATAATTGTGTAAAAAGCTTTCGAAGACATAAAACGCGAATGTGCTATTTGTTCTGGAATTGTATAAAGTGAACCAAGTTGTGTATATGTTACATTTGCTGCACTAGCTACTGCTCCAGTTATATAATAATCATCAACCCAAAAAAATGGTATATATAAACTAGCATTATACCTAATAATGATAAACAATTAAAAAAGAATTAAAATATAGTGCCTTCAAAAAAATTGATCATATAGATTTAATTTCGATTTTTTTCCGTAATGGTAATTCGCATAAAGAATACAAATAGCAGCTTCAATAGAAAGAAAAAGGGGTTTTGAGGCGAGGTATCTTCGTCACACGGTATTTCTTAAGTCAATTAGGTTCTAGTAGAAGTTTTCTCTTAGTCAATCAAGATTTAGTATCGTTTCGTCTTTGCCAACTTAGAGAAAAATATAATAAGACAATATCATGTTGAATGATGAATGATAACTGAAGTTTGATTAGCTGGATAGAACTTTTCTCAGTCAATCATATTTCAGCAGGGATTTTTTCTACTATTTTAAGGAGACTCCTCCCTTTCCGAGGTTTCTCAAGAACAGCTAGGCGAAAATTTTTGAAATAGAATAAAAGTTGTCATAGATTCTAAATTCCCAAATGCTTTCTCCTGTAAGATCAAGGCCAAAAACGACCTGAACTTCCCTCCCCCATAAACATCCATACTATGTTATTTAGGTCTGAAATTTTTTTCTGCGGCAACTAAGAACAAATCGGGATACGTGTTTTTTTTTCCTTTGAAAAATATTGTTCCTGAGGCTCAAGAGAAGCAAAACGATGGAGATACTATCAAAAAACTATGAAAAAAAGCTTTTTTTTTTCGAATGATGCTAATTTTTAAACCCTGATAAACTTGATAGGTATAACATTTTCAAGAGAAGAAAAGGACACGCATCTCACTTTGATCGAAATACTTATGAAAAAAAGTTTGAGTCCAATCGATCGAATCGTCTAGAAAAAAACGGGAGGAAATTTCAATTTTTCGTTTAAAAATCTGATTTTGAGAAAATCACAAAGATGCACTGTTTGGCTTTTTTAGCATAAAATTGAGGTTTTTATATGCAAAAGGTCGCAACACAGATTCTTTGATGTCGATAAGCTTTGATCAAACTTTATAAAATATCGCTATATTTGAAAATAATCTTTTCGTGATAAACTCATAAATTCTCCGTTATCTGCTATTCGATAACTTTCCAGTCCTAATATTGACTATTATGATTAAGTAGAATCATCTGCTGTATTATTCAAATGAAAATAACGAATGATTTGAAATATTGTGAGAAAATTTCTGAAAGAAAAATAGCTGATTCTATAGATTCCAAGTGATTGCATGTGATTCTAATGCCACATAATCAACTATTTGTCCTTTGGAAGCGTTTCATTTTGTAGAGAATCAGTTACTCTTTGCAATCAAATGAAACTTTTATTCTCAGACTCGAATTACTGAAAAATCAGGTTTTTCGAGAATACTGTAAAGATTTCATTTCCTTGTTGCAAACAATTTTCTCTATCGAAATCACTATTTTGACACCTTATGGGAGTTACCATTACGAAAAAAAAAATCGAAATTAAATCAATATGATCAATTTTCGAAGCCATTATATATATATATATATATATATATATCTTTACATTTTTGCAGCCATATCTCCAGTAAAAATATAAGCTTAAACAAAAAAAAAAAAGAAGAAATTATTCAATATATTTTAGTAATTTTTTACCTGAACCACTACAATATGGTGGAAATCTCTCAAATGGAAAATCTTCTTTACTTAAATACCATTTTGATTTACTAAAAATAAAAACAAGAAAAATAAAGCAAAAGAACAAAAATTTCGTTTTTTTTTCGTCTATATTTCGAACCTATCTCGCATAACATTCATAGCTTGCCATAATAAACAAAGTATTGTTTGTTCTCTATTTGGATTAAATTTATCAAGAAATTTTAAATGATTAATTAATGTAAATGTATTAACAACAATATCATCATCAACTTTTAATATATATTTTGCATGTGAACAATATATTGATATCCATTTTAATGCCATTATACCTTTATATGTTAAATTTTTATATGCATCAATAAAATCTTCTTGAACAATATCTTGATAAATTTCATTTTCATATTTTATTGCTTTCATTATATTATCATCTAATGTTTTACCAATCATAAAAATGAGACGTAAATCAGAAAATAATGTTTGTGTTGCCCATGTTTCACGTATAACAATACGACGTTGATAATTTGTTGGACCAGAATGAACATAAACAAGTATATAAACAGGTGTATTATTTGTATTACATATAAAATAACCAGGATTTAATATATAAGAAAAATTATGTGGATTAACAATATGATCTTTTGGTTCATATGGATTTTTAATAGGAGGTGTTGCTGTTGTTGTCGATATATTATAATCATTCTGACTTGTTGATATATCAATAAAAATAAATATTAAAATGGTCAATAAAATAATTTTTGATTGCATGAAAGATTTTTATCTAGAAAATAAAAGAACGATTTAGAAGAATCTTTTTTTTTTATATTTTAGCATATTAATAGATTGAAATTTGATATATATGAAATATTATATTATCAATGGTCGATGGATTTTTCATTTGATCAACTACATCCATGATCGGAATGTATGAGAATAATCGATGCACATTCATCTTTCATTATTATTCGTATAAGGAAGAAAAAAATATATATAACGGAATAGAAGAAAGACTGAGAAAAGGTATGATGTAGGTGCTCGTATATATGTACAGACAAGATTTACCTTTTATTTCTTCTTTTCTCATGGCAAGTCTTTCTTACAAACATGCTCGTTAGATGTGTGTGCGTGTATGTGCGTTTTTTTTCCTCTTTCATTTTAGTTAATGCTGCTTGTATTTTATTTCTTATAGTAAAATTAAAGAAGAAAAAGAAAAAAGAAATAAAAGAACAGACGACTGTCTCCTCATTCCTATGGCTCGCATCAGCATAGCAATATGCGTATATATTTATTGTTTCTTTTACACTTTTTTTTTCCATGACTGGAGAACGTATACGTTTGTGTCGATGCTTGTCAAATAAATATGTTAAAAGACACGAACAAGTTCAGTGGTGCATTCTTCAATAAAACAGCAAAAAAAAAGAAATTATTATTAAAGTCATAAATAGTCGACAAATAATGGTTTAGAAAAAAAGAAAAATTGAACAGTATTGTTGGCATCTAAATTGATATTTTCTAAAACAAAAGTATAATATATACAAGCAAGATAAACTGTACATGGTCAAATTATTCTTTTTCTAAGAATAATATATATATGAGACTTGTCTTGTTTATTCAATCAGAAATATTATTTCATTAAGCCAGTCGAATGACAATTATCTTTTACAAGTACACAAAAAAAAAATATTTTTTTTGTAAATGAAAGTTTGTTGAACAGCTCAATTATATTGATTATTGCTTACATAATATATAGATGTATTAATGCTTTCTTTATAATATACAAATGATCATTCAATTAGTCTCTCTTGGAAACACCCAAAAGCAAACACTAGAATGTATGAAATAATCTAGATATTTGCCGTTCTGTGCAGAATAGCTAGAATGTGTCGTTGACAATCGATTAGGTGGATACATACGAAGCAATAGAAGAAAAAAAATGAGGACGAGTACGAAGGTCGAATAGAATTGATGCTGCTGTAATATCGCATCAACAACAAAGATAGAAAAGAAAAACGAGTTATTCTATAATACATTACCGGTTGATTTGTGTTAGTATTAACATGCATCTAGCACTCGTACAAAAAATAATGTATTTATTTTCAAATATAGTTATAATTCTTTTAGTATATTTAACAATTTCTTCGTTAATGACGGGTAAATGAAAATTAAAAAAAAAGAACCTTAATTATATATATATATATATGTATTTATAAATGAATTCTCTCTATTAGATGCATTTCGTAATAATGCTGAAGAATGTTGTGAAACAGGTCGAATTCAAGCTGAACGTAACAAAACATGTTCGTTGAAATCACACTTATTAACAACAAACAATGATACAAATACAACAAATTATTGTCCTTATTTAACACATATATGTTGTTTATCAAATTTACGTCATTATTTTTGTGAAGAAGGTATAAATACAGCTCTTCGTTTATTACCATGTAATGAAACAAAATTACAATTAATAGATACTTATAAGGTTTTATATATTTAATTTTTTTTTCTGTTTTTCTTTGAAAAGATTTTGTTTTGTTGATAGCTATGTTGTCGATGTTGCGAATTAGGTGTTCAAGCAGGTCGACATCTTGAAGATTGTGACCCGGTGCCTGTACTTGATGAAAAGTGTGGTGAACAATTTACAAATTGTTGCAAAAAAGCTAAATCTTGTAATCTATAAAATAAATTGAATGAAATATATATACATTTCTAGTTTTGTTTTTTTCTTCTAGTGAATTGTGATACTGGTTTTGAAATGGGCGAATATGGACGTTGTCGTGGTATGTAATGGATGATGCAGCATAAGTTAGATTGTTTGCATTTATAATATTTTTCCTCTATTCTTTGTTTCTTTGAAACATCTTTTTTAATTAAAAGTTAACGCTTGAAATTCTGCACAAAATGATACACTTAATTTTAACAAATATAATTTCGTCCATTTTCTTAATAATCGTACAGTAAAATCCAGTACAGAATTTAAAATTTTTTCTTTTTTTTGACTAAATGTTTCATATCGTCTATAAATGTTTTATAATCTAACGGACTTAAATCAGCAAGATTCATTACGTGATGATTCTTCCATATGAATTCATAAAGATGGTCTGTACATCATTTTTTTGCTAAGGCAATATACGTGAACCTTAAAAAAAATTCCGCATACATCCAGTGTGCAAAATTAGCCCGCTCTTTTTGTTCAGATCAGTTACGGTTGATTCTTTGACCTTCTGTTATAGGAAATAGCCAAGATCTTCATGTGATAAGAGCAGTAAGCGCCTTGTTTCAATAGATGATTTTCTTGTCGACAAATGTTTCTTGAAAACTACTCAGATCAATGATTTCGATAGACTCCCGCCAGAAAACTCGGGAAAACAGTAGGAACTTGGAAACAGTAAACCGGTGGTCAGATTTTCCTAGTTTCGATCGTAACCAGGCAGAGCCGATCGCTGAATATCTGCTTCTGAGTTTTTTGACATAGGTAGACGCCATCTCACCTTCCAGATATTCACTTTTGTTTGAACTGTGCGTTGACGACCAGAGTGGTATGACAAATTGATAGAACCAATGTTGTTGATCATTTTTATCAATAACTTAATTGTTTCTATGTAATGAAACCACTCCGATCAAATCACGATAAATTTTCGCCGGTCTACCGATATTTATTTTCTACGTCTTTACTTTTCATCTTTTTTCAAATATATCTAAAACAAACTTTGGATTCGAATCCTATAAGATTTTGTAGAGAATTTCAAGCGCCATCTTTTAATAAAACAGCAGATGTCTCGATCAAATGGGGAGAGTACAACCGATCTAATACATTCTGCATTATGCGTTAATTTCAAAAAAATTAAATTTTAATAATCATTAACTTTTCTTTAGACATTAATGAATGTCTATCAAGTCCATGTCCAGAAACGATGAAATGTGAAAATACACCAGGTTCTTATCAATGTATTGAAGGATGTGAATCTGGTTATATATGGTCACTTAAATATGGAGAATGTCGAGGTAAAGATTAGTTTTTTATTTCTTTTGAATTAAATTATTTTTCTTTTCTGTTTTTTGCATATGTAGATATTGATGAATGTGCTCTTCATAAACATAATTGCACACATGGACATCGATGTGAAAATATGCCTGGATCATATCGGTAATTGAAAATTTTTCGGATGAATAAATTCATTTATTTATTTATTTATTTATTTATTAATAGATGTATACGTGAAAGAAATTGTGGTACAGGTTATCAAGTTGATCCTCATACACAAACTTGCATGGGTAAGACAAAAAAAAGAAATCTTGTTTTTTGTTTGTACAATATTCGTTTTCCTTTTGCAGATATTGATGAATGTGAACAAGGCATTGATGAGTGTAGGCAAGTGATTAAGATTTTTTGTGTTTTAAAAATAAAAATATTTGAATGTGAATTTTTATTTGTATTTTTAGACCTGGTTATATTTGTAAAAATGTACCTGGAACATACAGGTAATTATTATTTGAGGATTTTTTTCTAGTCTTTGATTGATTTTTTTTTTATATAGATGTCAACCACAGAATTGTACACTAGGTGAAAAATTCAATGCTTTTTTTGGTCGTTGTGAAAAAGTTCAATGTCAACCAGGTTTTAATGTAACTCTATTCGGAAAATGTGCCGGTAAGTTGAATACATATTTAAGATTACTTTCGTTGGTATCTGATTTACTCGCTATTGTAACATGTAGTTCTTCGTTTCTAACTTATGATTGATTTGGATAGAGACTCATTTCAATCTTTTTTTTTCCTACAAAATGTAGCTTAACAAAATCTATGCTATTGGGATCTAATACATAAAAGTTAACCTTTTAATTGCTGCCTAATACAATTTTTCAAACTACATCAGAATAGAAATAAAAGATCGATCTTGATGGTCTTCGTTATCACTATAAAAACACGAGACCATGGGCATTGTGAACTCGTAAGAGGTTGGACGTATGAAAGTATATGTTGATCGAGGATATTCCACAGATATAAACCTATGTGACTTCTGTCTATTGCTAAAACTAAAATATCAACGACAGAGATCTTATGTTACACATGCTTTGTGTAGCCATTCTCAAATTCTATCTTTATGATTTAATCGAATGCACCGATGCATTATTGATGAAGGGATGGTGTACTTTGAAAAATAACACAAAAACTAGTCTTCGAATATTTTTCTAAAAGGCTGGCGAAAAAACTTTTTAGTGCCCTTCCCCATTATATATTTATCTATTTGATAATATTGTTTTTTTTTATCTATTAGATATTAATGAATGTGCGCAAAAACCAGGTCCTTGTCAACCTACTGAAAGATGTGATAATACAGTGGGTTCATATAGATGTGTTCAAACATTTAGTTGTGCAAGTGGACTTGAAATGAAAGATCTTAAATGTTTTGGTAATTAAAATAAATTTTTCTTTTTCATATATACAATTTGCATTTTCTAGATATTGATGAATGTACTCTTGGTAATCATACTTGTCCTTCACCGGCAGTATGTAAAAATACATATGGATCTTTTTATGTAAGTCTGAATTCCTTAGTATGGATAATTATTAGAGATAATATGGACGTTTTACTAATAATGAAATTTTCATCAATGATTTATTCAGCGTGAAGGTTGAGAAGATAGTGCTCTTTCAAAGATCAATTTGATTCTCTGGAAGTTATAAATTGCTTTTCGAAAAGTGAAAATTTAGATCAAACATTGATTTTTCATCATTAGAATGAGCAAAATTACTGAAATTTAAATTCTTTCTAGTGTGAATGTCCACTTGGATTTATATTTAAATATGGTGTTTGTGTTGGTATGTATATATTATTTCGAAATGATTTTAATCAATATTAATATTTTCTTTTTATATTAGACGATGATGAATGTGTACGTGGTAATGTAGTTTGTCCAATAAATGCATACTGTCGTAATACACCTGGATCATATGCTGTAAGTTTATTGAAAATTGTTTTATAAAAAAAAAAAAAATGAACTAATATTTTTAGTGCGAATGTATTGCAGGATATAAGATGATAGCTGAACGTGCATTTTGTGAAGGTAATTTGATGCAAAAAAAATGTATGATTAATAATTATTTCGTCTATTTTAGATATTGATGAATGTCAAACATCATCGGATACATGTGAACAAAAATGTATTAATGTTCAAGGATCATATTATGTAAATAGAATTTTTTTGATTTTTAAAAAAACAAACAAAAGAGATTAACTAAAGTGATTTTATTGTTTAGTGTTTATGTCAAGAAGGTTATCGATTAAATGGTGATAGACGAACATGTCGAGGTTAGATAATTTATTTATTGTTGTTTCTTTTTTTTTTAATTCTATTTGTTTGCTTAGATCTTGATGAATGTTCAATGATTCCAAATTTATGTCAATATCATTGTGTCAATACACCAGGTTCATATAAATGTATATGTCCATCAGGTTTTACACTTGAACGAAGTCGTCAATGTCAAGATATAGATGAATGTGCTCTTAGTACGCATAAATGTCGTAATGATGATGTTTGTGTTAATCTTCTTGGTGGACATCGTTGTTATTCTGTTAAATGTCCTGAAGGTTATGATAAAATTGGAAATAAGTATATTGATTTCAATATTTTGTTTTTTTTTGTATGTTTAATACATTGATTGAATTCTTTTTTTCTTATTTCAGTCGATGTCAATTATCTACACGTTGGTGTCAACAACATCAAAATGACAAAGATTTACGTTGTACAATTAAAAAACCAGTTAAATATGTTTATTCATTTATTTCACTACCTGGTATGTCAATTGAAAACAAAATGAATAAAAATTAAATTTTATTATTTACTTTTTCCTTTTTTTTTTAAGCAAAAATGCGTACACCAATGGAAATCTTTCGTATACGTAATAGTCAATTACAAGCGAATCAATATGCTGAATTTGATTTACGTTTAATTGATGCATTTGATCCATTTACAAAATTATCTTCAACAACACTTGATAATTTTCAATTAAAAAATTATCCACCACATAATGCTCATTTAATTGTTATTAGAGAATTAAGTGCATTTCAAGAAATTGAATTAAATATTGAAATGAAGATTTATACGAATAATATTTTAAATTCAATATCAATTATGAAAATATTGATTTATGTTAGTCAATATGACTTTTATCCTTAGATAATTATCCTTTTTATTACCTATTTCTTATTTGTTTGTATTGTTAAAATAAGAAAGAATGCGTTTATTTTTTTTTTTGAAGAATAAAATAACACACACATATATAGACACACGCACGCATACAAGATCTCTATTCAAAAGGAAAAAAAATCATGTTAATATGCTGATTGAGTTTGAAATTTCCAAAGAATAGGAGCTTTGTATGCAGCAATATTACCCGTAGATAATTCGCATAAAAGTTCATATTCACGTCCATATGGTGATCTAGAATTTAACAAGAAAAAATAAATAAATAAAGAATTATTAAACAAAAAAAAAATCAAATGAAATCTTTTTGTTTTCTTTTTTTTTATATATACCTATTCGAATGTTCAGGATTAACCGATAAACATTTATTAGTTGCTGCATGAGTAAGAACAATTTTATTATCAATCTATAAATAAAAAAATCAACATATATTTTAATTATATATAATTAAAATTATAAATACCTTCACTTCTGATCCATCAAATTCTAATCTTAAATTTATATTTGAATGCGTAACAATCCATACACTATTTCGATTTTGATTATTAGTAAAAATAACATCACATGTTCGTCCTGCACGTGTTGAACTTTTAACAGAAGTTAAAAATAACTAAATATTTAACAATAACAATAAAAAGAAAATTAATATTCAAAAAAATAAAATAAAATACTTCTCCATTTGTATCCGATATAAGTATCTCATCACCATATTTAATTGATTCAGAATTAACCGAAAGATTTGGTCTATTATATAGAAGAATGATTTTCATGTATTTCAAAAAAAAAAAAAATTTTTACTTTCGAATAATAAAAGTTGAACGAAGTGTAGGACGCATTAATGTTGTTCCTGTAGCTGTTATTTCAGTTGCACCATCATTTGTACCTGATAAATGTGGAATACCAGTTGCTAAACAACAATTTAATTGTGATTTTTCTCCTGTATGTTGAGCTGAATAAATGAATGTATTAACAAGCATTGTTTGATGACCAAAACGAAGTAAACCATCACTTGCAGGTACACTTAATGGAATTGTTTGTGACATACGTTCAACTTCAGTCATTTTTTGTGATGATAATTGACCAGAATAACGTTTAGCAAGAAAATCTTTTAATACTTCCTAATCATTTAAGTAATATCAGAATAAATAATCGATTAATAAACATAAAAAAAAAATTTTTCATACTTCCTCCATAACTCTATCTTCATACCAATTTCCAACAAGAACATGAGGATTATATGGTCGGATATTAGCTCGACTGTTCATCATTTTTGGTTTTTTTGAATTATCAAAATAAAATAATTTGTAACCACAACACAATATTTTCTCTTCTTTTTGTGAAGGTTCTTTTTCTTATTCTTCTTTTCGTATACACGTTGCTATGTATCCATCGTGTTGTTAAGTACAAATCAGACTCGAAAGTATTTTCTTTTCTTCTACTTGTGGCATCTATTGAAAGATAAGAAGGATAAATTAAAGAATTATGAATTAATACATTGATTTAAGATATGAAAATATGAGATTGAATTTTTTTTTTCTTTTGCGTATTCTCAATCGATACGATATTGTTAATTGAATATCTTTTTAAAATATACGTCGATAAAAATAATAATAAACAGTGTATATCTTTACATACCAAAAAAAACCGATGTTATTTTAGAGTAAACAGTTCGAATAAAAAAAATGTCATGTTATGTAGGTTTGTATGGAATTATTTAGAATAGTTGTACAGTATTGTTTTTCTTTCTATATACAAACAATTACGGAACGCAAAGTTTTAGAGATAAGCATACTGATTCAACAAGAAACAAAGGTTTATTTACAGAATGTTGAATATCATGTAAAATATATTTCATAAAAATGGAAATTTTATTGATCATTTATTGATTTTGTCTACTGCATTCTGAATAATCTTTATATATTAATAACTAGTCTTCCATTTCGTGATGATTGTATTGAGTTAATTGGAATATCAAATGCATAACATCGATATTACTAAATTTCTTAAACTGTATTAAATATATTACATCCATTTTGTTCGATTCATTTCATTTGTTTAAAGATAATTCGAACATAATAAGCCTTGAAGTTTACTTTAGATTTATTTAGATAAAATCGAAATAATCAAAAATTGTCTTTTGTCAATTACTTCAATGATTTATTCTATACCCAGGTCGAACGATACGGTCCGTATACGAACCGTATCGTTCGACCTAGGTAGTGCAACAATTGTTCAAGTCATTTTCTTAAAATTGATCTTCTGAATTAACTCTAGAATTAAAATTTCATTGAAATTTTATTATATTTATTATGGTTTAAGTTTAAAAAATAAACAAGTTCAGCTTGATGTGCCCATTGATTCTAACGTACATTGTTCTCGAAATATTGAATGTCAGAAGAACATTCATGGGACATATTACATCAAAATTTCATGATATTTTTATTCAAAAATGAAGAAATATGTTATTAGAAAATGAATTTTCATATGAATGAAAACTATGAACAAAAAGAAATAACTAGATCAATATTCTTTTTGACAGGATCATAAAAGATAGTAACTATTGTCAATATTTAACTATGATCGTACACGCGCTAAATAAGAATTCAATTTTTCAAGCGGATAATTATAAAACAGTTTTTCATAAAATACATATTGAAGAACGAATACAATTAAATGTCCTAATTCTACTGAAAAAACACATTTTTAATATTTCTCTATTAAGTCGAATTATAAACACCCTAGTCAACCCTCCCTCAACAAATTCCCAGAAGAATCCCTGTCGGAAATCCTCGAGGAGTTCAGAGGAGATTCAGGGACTCCTTAGGGAGTGAATAAGTATTACCAAGGATTCTTCAGAAAGTTGCCAGTGAGTCTCCTGAAAAATTCAAATCCATGAAGATTTTCGAGAGACTTCCTAACAATCCTATGTCGAAAAGGGGCGATCGCACCCTCTATTATAAATCCACTGCTGACAGAAATACTTTAAAACAAAGCATTTCGTTTTTAATATTAAATCACTTAGCGATCCTGTCCATTTCTTTTAAGAATATAGATAGATCTATAAAATGAATAATTGTTATTAGTTTTTACATATTGAAATAGCCTATATATATATATATATTGAAATACTGGATATAATATCATGAAAATGGAATAGTAATTGTGATGTTTGTGTAGGACGAAAAATATGGAGTCCATATACGCTCGGAAACAATTATGATTGAACGGTTCATATGATGATTTCTATCGCAGTATACAACCTTCGTATCCGACGACAATAAACGAATATTTTTGTCTCGAGAAATCATCACATTTTAAATAGTTTACGATAGAATCTAGATACAACATCTGTTAGTTTTGTGTATATGTACTTGCTAATTATCATATCGAAAGTCTTACGATTGCATAAATCTATTGGTAAATGAAACTGTTTTCCTAAACTAGATTATAAAATGATCAGAAAATAGTTTGATTTTTTATAATTTATTTAATGGTTTATTTTTAAAAACAATATTTTCTACATAAATAGCTCCATATTTCGTTAAATATCCACCATCATGTGATATTGATTTTTTTCTAAGGAGTAAAAAGAGGGCATGTCTGATTATCTCTAGTAAAAATCATTTTTTTGTATATTAAAAAATATTGATTTATCTAGAGTTTATTCTAAGAAATTATTAATTTTAACAAGTCTTATATTAGGATATAGATATTGTTTAATTCTATATTCCATCAATTTATTAACATATAATAAAGGCTTAACATTTTCAAAATGTCTCGCTCCAATAATAAATAATTGTTGTTGTTTTGTTAAATTTAATAGTTTTATTGGCATTGGTAATCTTTGTGTACTCCATTTATACCAATCAAAGTTTTGATTGCATATTTAAGTAGTACCAGGTTAGTAGTCTTTGAGAAAAAAAAATCAGAAAATTCTATCATGCTGATCTGGACAAAGCCTGTCATGAAGATAAGCTATTTTTAATCTTAATATATAGGAAAATCAGGGTGATCTCAAAAAATTCAGTCATACTTTTTGAAGATATGTACATTATCGAATATGATGGTTGTATTCTTCATTATGAAATGTATATCCGGTCAAAATTTCAGAGCTTTATCACGTACTGGTGACGAGATATCGTCAAAATATCTCACACAAGAAATTGATCAAACCTTTTCTCATCTTAACAAAAGACTATTTTGAGTACTATTAGTCGGATGAGCATATCTCAGTCAAAGTTCAAGCTTTAAGTCTAAAAATTTGGTTATATACCTAAAAAACATTTGCTCTACAAAATGGAATAACTTTTCATCAAAATTTGAGACTATCGATTGAGTACGATCGGTCGTGGCTCTCGTACAGTGACCCCTAGAAAATAGAAAAAGAAACAATTATTTTGTTAAGGAGTAGGACTTATCGTCGAAAAGTATTCAGTTACACATTTATTTTTTAGTACATTACAAAGATTTTTTAACGTATACCTTCACAATGATTCACTGTGATGGTACCTATAACTGTAGTTCGAACTTATGAAGAGAGAAAGTCAATATAGTGGTTAAAGAAAATGGCACATATATCACCAGTTAATTTTTTTGTATCGTTATGATATGAAGACTTTTGCCACAAACATAGAACTTCATATTGTTAGTAAAAAGATCATTATTGTTAGAACAAGATCACTTTCACATGAAATACCCAAAAGCAACGGCTAGTATTTTTAGATTTTGATTATCAAAAATTGATTTTTATTCGGAATCATCATACACGAGCACAGCGAAAACTCTACATTTTATCGTAAAATATCTTTATTTAAAATTTTCGCTTTATTTCTCTCAGCTTTTTATTCATAAAATTTTAGGCTGTGTTCTCCTATATGCAAAACTTGCTTGGAGGTCTTTTTCGATGACAGATAGAGTTTCTGATGTAGTTTTACATGCTGATTCTGAAAATCATGCTTATTTTCAATAAAATAAACAATTTTTAATAATCAAAATCTAGATATACTAGTTTTCCGTGGTAGTGATTCTGTTCTAAAAATAATAATTTTTTTTTACTAACACTGAAAATGTCTAATGTCTGGTTCTATTATCTCATATCGTCACACCACTCATAACTAAAAAATAGTTAAATAATGGAGGATGGGGAGTATAACCCATGAGAAAAAGTGCCATTCCATTTTTAGAGATCGTTTCAAAACTGATTTTAGTGCTGTCGTATGAAATTTCCTAAGTATCAGAGACTATCATCAGAGCACAATAGTTTGTTTTGCTAACCTTTTTTTTTTTTTTTTATAAAAAATCCATTTGAAATAGTTTACTACATGCAAACATGCGTCATCTATGTAATTTCACCAATTAGTGATGGCTGCATGTTTTCGATTGATTTCTTTAGAACTTACAAATACAACATTCATTCGTTCAATACAGACTCTTTCGGTTTTATGAAGATTCAAAATCTCTTATTACATTATAAGCACGTCTAGGAAATAATAGAAAAAAAAATGAATATCCATCTGCTACTAAATGGTAATGAAAGGTTTCGAGTTAATTAAATAACGATACTCAGTTGCAAAGAATCTCTGTTTTCATGTGAATACGCTACTAGTGTTATGTACTCATTGCTAAAAAAACTCAAGATATTGAACTAAAAAGAATTATTTTTTCATCAATAATAAATTAAAATGACATTATTTTTACTCGATAATAATCTGATTGTATACATGAATAACATTCTTTTGAAATGATTTAACAAAGGTATGAGCAGGAAATCAAAACATGATTAAGATTTTTCGCTTGATTACCAATTAATTCCATAGTCGACGTCACTTATGTATTCTAAGAACAGAGCAAAGCGAAAAAAGTGCCTTGTGGCGGTCTCTCCTAAGTATTTGAATGCAATTGTATTTCTACAGAATGTCTCAAATATCCGTTGTGAAAAATAAACATGCATATCTTTTAATCAGTTTAAATGATTTATATGATTTTTTTTCAATATTATGATAATATGTTCTTTGAAGATTTATTTTATATATTTTCTGAGAAGTTTTTGTGCCCATGGATTGTCACAGCTGATTAGCTACGTTGATCGACAGATATCCACTAGATACTGTGTTCAAATCTCGAATCACCCGTCCAATAACATACTGACTATGATATGACCATACACCTGTTCTTGTGGTTACTTAGTGTATATGGAGAACGCGAGAACTCTGCGTCAGACCGATCTTCTATCCAGAACTACAGCTAATATTACTTGTAGGGAAGATATCGGACTAATGAATTTGCCGCTAAGTAGCATCCTATGTCGCAAAGTAGCTAGAAGACAGGAGTATTCTTCCATGGTCAAATTTGAATCGTATATTGTTATGAAACGAAAAATGCAAGTCGAATTCGGCACACAAATGCTAAATATAGACTGTATAAATGCTATTTTGCAATTCTTTTGTGAAACTATCATAGTAATAATTCGACGAAGTTCATGATATTTATGAAAACGAGTTACTATCGAATCTTAGAATGATGACTGAATATCTTTCGACAAAGTCATGCAAATTATAATTAGTTGAATAGTCACATAAATATAATCAATAAGGTCGAGTTGAAGTTGTCAAATTTTGACACCAATGTTAGACAATATTAACAAACAAGAGAATTGTTTTTCTTTTTTGTTTTTGTTACCGACAAATCCGCTTTTCATTTAAAGACTTGATCGATAAATATAAAATGAACATGAATCTAAATGAGACACGTATAAAAATCTACTCGAATTCACAATAACAATCAATAATTGAAATAAATTAATTCAAAAAAAAAAACAAACTTTCTTCAAATATTTCCAAAAAGATGAATTTACATATTTCAGATTTTGAATATTTGTTATAAATCTTCGGATGATATAAAAATGATGATGATCTGTTTTAGTCAAGATACCCTATTATTACATTTTTCCACAGTAATTAATCAATTATATTTTAATTAATTTTATGTCAGTCGTAGAGAAATCTTTTCTCTGTTTTGGAAAGAAAAAATTAATTCTCTATAATGTATATAATTCGAATTAACAGA
The DNA here is from genome assembly GCA_905250125.1 of Rotaria sordida. Classification (NCBI taxonomy): domain Eukaryota; kingdom Metazoa; phylum Rotifera; class Eurotatoria; order Philodinida; family Philodinidae; genus Rotaria; species Rotaria sordida. The sequence goes on from CAJNOL010000883.1 coordinate 31,735, forward strand.
GAAAATACTAAAACTGTTCTTTTTTTGCTGTATAATTAGGATGTTTCGCTCTACATGTCATGTGCTTGATTGTTTTTGTTTTCTTACATTAAATATTATTACGAAACAAACAAGTTTTACGCTCAGAAACATTTGACATGTCTATTTTCTCATCAGAAATTGAAATTTGTTAATAAAAAAAAAACAATAAATTTTAGAAACTAGTCTATTTATTAAAGTCTAGAACACACTTAGAAAAAGAAGAAAAAAAAATCGGCAGTATTATTTATCACAATAGATATATAGTTTTTTTTTGCTTGAATATTATTCCACAACAGAAAACAAGTCAAACCAAAACAATCTCGACATGCATATTTTCGCATTTATGTCTTAGGATCAATAATAGAATGATAATTAATTGAATAAACTAAGTAGAACGACGACATTATTTTCTCAAAACACTAGCTAAGTCAATTAGACCAACGGCTAAAGTCAATACATTCAATCATTGGCACGTTATTTTTCTTTTCTTTTACGATTTTTCGTAAGGAGCAATATAAAAAACCAAGAGTCGCATATTCTCCGCCTACAAAAAAAAATTTCTCTCTCTCTCTCTCTCTTTCTCTTACGATCGATTTATTAATGACTATCGATAGTTCTATGAGACTAATATTGCTTTTTAGGGTTTGAACATGTCTTTGCTTTTTTGTTATTGTCATCAAAGAATATTTTTTGAGCAATGTAGTATAAGATCTTTCCCGTTTTCTTTTCTTTTTTTTTTAATAATAGAATAGAGAAAAGAAAAAAAAGAATACTAGATTTTATTCAGATAGTAAATCTTTCCTTATTCGGTCAAATACATTGTATTTCATAGAAATGGATTTTTAGTAAAAGTCATAACAGAAAAAAAAAGAAAGAACATCATTTCTTTTGTATTTTTTGTAGACAATATATATATATATCCTATTCATTTGTAAGTCATTTAATACTATGCAACCAATTAATATTCTTCTAATGTTTATTTTTGGTTATTTAACATTATTAGCTATGACTTGTGCTCTTTCGGTATGATAAAAAAAAAAAAAACATAAAAAAAATTCTTTTTAACAATTTCTTATTGTTTAATTAGGAACAACAATATCATATTGTCAATATGCGAATGAAACGAGCATTAGCAAACAAACGCTTCTATGATTTTGGTTCACGATCAATTAATATTAATGATGACAGTACACGAGATTCAAATGATGAATTTGATCGTATTCAACGATTTTATGATTTTGGTACACGAAAACGTTTCTATGATTTCGGATCCAAGAAACGTTCGAATGAATAATATAAACATTTTTCTTCTTCTTCGTCGTCGTTGTCTTTTTTTTTCTCATCTATGAATAACCTATTCGAATCTCCTACAAAGTTAAAATTGAGATTATGGTATATAATTTGGTTACTAATTGAGCTCATTATTATGATTTTATCATTTACATCATTGAATACGTCAAATAAAAAAAAAAATCAAATAAATATTTTTAAATTTATGTTTTTAAATAAACGAAAAATGACAATGGAAATAAGATAAATGTGTCAGCTCTATATAATAATGTATGTTTTGAGATTTACAAAGAATATTATGTCGAAACAACTTCTAATATAATCTCAACGGGATTAATATATGAAAAACAATAGATTCATTTCGTTTATAAATCGATGTCAATCATACAATTATTTTTGAGTTAGACCGACTAATATATTTTTTTTTTAGTTTGTCATGATCTGTTTGAGATAGGACAACATGAATCTGAATTTTTTTGCGGTATACTTAAACGTTTTTGTTCAATTATGTTTCCCAGAAGACCTTGAAGTTGTCACAGACAGTGACAAATGACAAGATGTCATTCACGGTCTGTCGGGGGTCTAACTTTCTCGTTACATATTTCAACATTCATTTCTAATTGTATTTCACAACAGATTGGTTTTTTGCATGTTATAGATAAAAAACGATGGCGGTTTGAGATGCAAGAATGAGCTATTTTTATTGTAAGTTGTATCTGTCAATTGTGTTATGAAGCATAGATAATAAGGATGCGTGTATAAAATCAAACTCAACTATTCAGCATATTTCTCGAGCGAGCACATTATTGTGCTCAAGGGAAATTATATCTTTTAATTATTTGTATTCAATGATTTATGTTTTAATTATTAATAACACATCACACAATATGTTTATATTCACTAAACTCATTGTTCATTGAATTCTCACAAACATATGATCTGAATATTTTTAAAAGTAACACAGAGTTTTATTTCGTTGTTATTTTATCTTGTTTAATTGATTGTCTTACTCGCATGTATACATTCAATTATGTCTACCCTTCCAACAGTCAATATATATATATAACATATTAATAAGAATAATCAAGTCAATTAAATGAATTGAATACAATATTCTATCAATGAAAATATTTTAATATTAAATGAAAAATCGTGTTTTATAAATTAAATTGAATTATATTTTTATTCAATATATTTGAATCTATATTTAGTTAACTATTATCAATTGTTTCTTTTTCATATTAAATTCTATACAAAAACAAGAATAAATAATGAAAAAATTATCTAATATTGCTCTTGACAACTAATCAAATGCATGTAATATCAAAACCAAACATAAATAAATAATTATATAGAATATTAAAAATTTTCAAAGAAAATTTAAATAACGGCTTTTGACAAAAAAATAACATTCATATTAATCATTCATTGAATAATAAAACAACACAAAACGTGTCGGATAGGAAATATGTTTTCATCTGAATTGAATCTTTAGCTAGTCGGGTATGTGTGGGATTAAGCTTTTTTAGGTTCCGGTAAATCTAACCTAGTCACAGTCGTAAAAATTTTATTTTTTTTCAAGCCTCGGTCCTTGTTTAGAGAAAACTATTCCAGAATTTATTCGTGTCATATCTAAAAAAACAGTTCTCCAGTACCCGTTTTTTTTTTATTTAATTAATCGATGACTAGTAATTTTCTTTTTTTTTGGCTCATCTCTTTTGAGTTATGTTCTGATTAATATGATAATTCGTTTAGACCCATAGAATATTTAACTATGATCTTTAGTTTTCGTTGAGACGACTTGTTTTTTCTCGTAATTCCGATCCCGTACATCTCTAATCGCTAGTAATGAATATCAACTGCTTTCCATAGACTATATTCAATGAATAAATAATATCAAAAAATAATTAATAATAAAGAGAATTAAAAAGTTTAGCTACTTGAAAGACTGAATTTTATGAAAGCAAAATTTCGATTAGAATTAAAAAAATAATAAATCTATCAAATTATTTTTAACTTTTACTTTGACAACTTATAGATGTCGCCCTTCATTCAAATATTTATTTATTGATGATAAAAAATATACGTAAATCCACCGGCTACGTTCTCATATGTACAGATATTATTCAGCCTTAACAAAATGGTTTTATATGCACACCTTGGTGATGTTCTATTTGCGTAGAGATAATCACATGTGATCGTTATGCTTGATTTCCCAAGCAATAACATAAAAAACCATAATATTCATGTTATTCATAAGTGAAATATCAATCATTACACCCAGCATTATCAAAACAAACACAAACTGAACAAAATATGTCTAGTGGCTCTGTTCTTAGTAAATTAAAACCTGCTCAAGTTATAGAAATAACAAAAGCATTTATGGAATTTGATGACAATGACAATGGTTTTATTACAGCTCAAGAAATGAAAGAATGTCTTGGTCGATCAAATGTTTCACATAAAGATGCTGAAATTAATGAAGTTATAGCAAGTATGGACGCTAATAAAGATGGCACTGTATCATACGAAGAATATATGAAATTTATGGCTCGTATGACTACCGGACAATCATCAAAATCCAGTCAACCACCCAAGAAAAAATAATTATTATTATAAATTCAATAAAAAATTAAATGTTGAATTTTTTAAGAACTATTTTATTATAGACAAGAATTAAACAGCAATTTTAAAAGGCTTAACATACAAAATAATTATTCACGCAATTCTTTTTTTTTTGTTCATGTTTTAAGATGTTTAAAAAAAAGAAGTAGTTGAAACAATAAACATGAATAATACAACCATGAATTGTATTTAATTGAATTGTTTTTTTTTTCATTTTCTATTTTAAAAAAATTCTATTTGCAAGAATGATTCTCCCCCTCATCCCCCAAAGAAAAGATTTCCGAAATTAAACTCAATATATCAATTCAAAATTTCAAGCCTAATTTTCTGTCGACTATGATTCGAAATGGAAAGTTCTACAGCGGGAGATCAATTAATTCCCGTTTTCCTTTGTTTTTTTTAAAGCATACTTGGTTATTTTTGTTTGTTAATCATACTATATGCAGCGAACAATAAAGAAATGGCTTGCACCTTATGTCATATTTACCTTGAACAATGAATAATATTTATAGCTATATCAGAAGATAATAATACTAATCAGAAACCTATCATTGCTAATCGAAGTATACGTCAATCTTAGACGGAAACTGTTAACGACTATTTATTTCTTTATTTGAACGAATATATAGATGTAGTTATGCAAAACATCTTAATGTTGAGATAAGAAAAAGAAAGTGGCACAAAAAAAAAAACATTGAATATAAGAAAAAAAAAGGTATGTTCTGTTAGATTCGACGTAGTTAGATCGAAAGCAAATAAAATCTCGAAATGTAAAATTGTCGAAAAGTTCTTTAGAAAATTCTAACTAGCAAGACATATTCTTTGTTTTTTTTTGTATAACATTAGCATTATAAATGGGATCATATACACAAAAAAAAAAGAAAGAATTTATAAAATGTCGATTTATTCGTTTAGTAACTACAAATAATAAATCATCTAAATATACCATTACATTTAGGGTGGATATTAGTGTAAAATTGAACGTTTCTACAATACTCCCACTCACAATAATAAATTATAAAGCGTAGTGTCAACCTTCACAACAGTGATCACTTTTGTGATATATGACCGAAAAGGAGTGTTGAATTATATAAGATAAAAATTTGTTTCCCTTCGAGACATCACTATGGCAACGTCACAGACGCTGATCAAAGACGTGTAGAGTTAAACTGTTTGAACTTGAAAAATTTTTTTCTCATAAATAAGCGAAAACTTTTATGTTTAGAAATATTATGTCATTGAAGATTAGTACATTGTTACGAATCTAATCTGATTATGAAGCGTACCGTGAACGAATAAATCGATATGTTAGATATTAGACAGAAAAATCAAAACTGATTAAATTAGTATCATAAAAGAAAGCACAAAATACAAATGTAGATTTGAATAATTTTCAACAAATTATTTTACATAAGGAAAGAGTGAAAAAAAAACAGGTTTTCGGAATTTCTATAATTTTTATAAACTCCAATTCCGGCTACGAGTTGAAGCGGGAATTCGAAATTTTCTGCAAATCTTTCACTATGACAGAAATTTTAGCAACACTCCCCTCATCCCTCCTAAAGATCGTGGTTGACGTAGTTTTACGATCACAGAGGGCCTATCAATAATGTCTCATTCCAATATATGAACAACTTCCTGATTGCATTTCTCGACTATTAAGTGAAAGGATCGTGATGAGATATGTCGTTCGAAAATAGATAGAATAAAAGAATTGCTTCGTAACTCACAGCAGCAGCTACATCCCGTTTCACATTTTCATCCCATAAGGATTACGCTAACAACTTTTTTTTCCAATACTTTCTATTTTTAACATATTTTTTCCTTCCATATTTATTTTTGTTTTCTATTTAATAACGGCACACCTTCTCTTATGTACATCAACACAGGTGAGAAAGATACATGAATTTACTAAGTTGTAAATTAATATATGCTAATAGAAATATAAACCAGAGAGGAAATCTATTGAGTTCATGCTACATTGTAGAAGAAAAAAAACATCGGTGTTCTTTCTAGTACAGCTTTAAATGTGTAATAGAAGAAAAACAAGCACAAAATTTTTAAGTTTATCCATTTTAAAATGTTTGTTTTTTTTTGACCTTCGAAAAAACACATCAGACAGTTAAGACAAGTGTCAACACATGTTATATCAGCAAGTATAACCATAGTTAAAATAAATCAAAAAGAAGCATTACTAAGAAATCGTTTGATAATTTTTACAAAAAAAAGAATAAGATCTTCAAAGACGTGTCAGTTTTAGTTAATAGATCATGATCTTTTTTTTTATTTGTTGCTAACTAAATAAGAGAAGTGAGATACAAATTATTATTCGTAAAAAGAACATTAATTAATTTTAGCTATCAGTTTTCAACCGTTTATTTCCACTATCTCGTGTTCTTATAACCATAATTAGAATGAGACGTTATTGATATACATTCTGTGATCGTAAACATTCGTCGGTTACAATCCGTGCCACAGCGGGAGGAGAATATTGTTAAAGTGTGTAGAAGAGGATCCAAACTTTTATTTCTATACTTCAACATTCCTTTTCGTTTGTATTTTACAAAAAGAATAGTTATTATACGACTTTATTCATTTCATATTATCCTTACTGATTAGATCATGATAATATTATTAAAACAGTCGACATGAATAGTCTCGGATTGGCTTTTATTTTCTAGTCGTATATTAAAATAATGCAGCATTAGTTTAATATGATTATATGTCTATATAGTAGAGCTTAAGTACTCTATATATATACCTTGGCTAAAAAAACGCACCAACTCATGAAATGTAATTTCTACACTGATAGGATTTAGTTTGTAAGCCAATTTCTTTTCCAACAGATAGAGCAGAAAAAACACTACTAAATAATATTGTTTGTATCTTGAACACATATTTCACCGTAAGTAGAAACAGAGAAGAAATTCATTCTGGAACAAAATTACGTTCGTTAGATTTCAATCTTCTATAAAAATTTAATAACGAAAAAAGTATTATGATCTGAAATTCTCAGATTATATTTCTAGATGTTCACAACTTAAGTATACAAATAAATCATTTTGAATTATTTCCAAGTCTCCACTATCATCAAAATAAAAATTATTATTAGATTCGTAAAGATAGGAACTTCAGAAAATCAAAATCCTAGTTTTTCAACACATAGAACGATAGAGTAAACCATTATTTACAAAATGAGACATCGTCGAGTTTTCTGCAACTTTCTTTGATTGAGATACAGCAAATTGATTGAAACTAACTGTATGGACTTTCGTAAAATTATTGTATCTCAGCTAGAAAACATCGCAGAGAACTGAAAGATGTTTCATTTTGTAGAGAATTATTTGGCCTATCATTCTGTTTAGTCTGAACAAAATTTTATGTACATGTTCTAGATGCTGAAAAATTAGGCCTTTTGAATTTCGAGTATTTCTGCCTTTTGAAACCTAATAATAATTTTTATTTGCTTATATTCCTATTGAAAACAAATTTTTCTATAGATGCTTACTAACGCTTATGACAGCGAAGAAAAATAATGAAAGTAGACCTTATTGAATAATTTTATTTTGCGCTTTGTATATATCTCAAAAGTACTAGGTGAACGAGAATGATCTAATTTTCGTTATTTTATAGCCTGTAGTATTTATTATATTAGTCAAAAATTTTGAGATCAGTCTATTGATCTGACTTGTAAACAGTCATTTGAGAAACAGGAAGATCTCGATTTTTGTCATAGAAAGAGTATTGTAATATTTCAGATATGTAAGTGTGTTAGGAATAGTACTGGATACTCTTACAGTTTCGTTCAAGAGTAAGAATATCCTTCGTTTTAAGAAACACCAACACAATTTCATACGTTGTATCCTAATTAGCAAGAAAACTGAATTTTTAAAAGTAATCAATGCCTTAAATGCGTAGCATATAAATATTTTGACAAATGTGAGACAGTTACTTTTGAGATAACAGTAAATATGTATCTCTAGTCGTCTGGAGATGATGAAACAAGATATTCACGAGAATTTTTAACCAATCCTTATTTACTTATTTTATTCACGAAATAGAACAATACCACGTACTAAATAGAACATATCGAATATTCCCTAGCGAGATTAAACAATTCTCATCGAACACATAACAATAAACTTGTCATGAAATTTATTCAATATCTACATAATTCTGTCGCAAAAACAGAAGAATTCAACAGAGTTTTTTTTATTAAATCAGTAGGTTTTTATCTTCATTAGAATTTTAAAAAGCACATAAACCTATTTTTAGAAAGAAAACAGAATTATTAAATATAAGATGGGAACACAATACATATGCTCCTTCTTCGCTATTTACGTTTCATAGCAAATCTATTTCGATACACAGTTCTCATTTTATTTGTCTCGTTTCTTACAATGCATTTATTACAATATAACCCAATACAAGTCTAAAATAACACTATATTAAATTATCAAAGGAGAATAATTCACATGAACTTAAATATACTGATATTGAGCTACTATGAAAGATACAAAGGTTGGTGTTAGACTAAAATTTTACTTTTAGTTCTGCTGGGGAAACAGAGTTAGTTCTCAAAAGAAATCTGTTTTTGATACGAAAGCGCACAACAAATAGATATTCCAGAACAAATAATCCGATCCTATTGGAAAACTCGTTGAATCTGACAAAATCCGGATGAATTGTGTGTGAAGTTGGTGACATCACAGAATAGATTTTTCTCATCAGTCGAATCCAATAGAATCCTACGGGATGATTTTGATCTAGGATCATGAAGAAAGACAACTACATCACAAAATTCTCAAATTCTATTTCGATGAGATTTGCTACTGCTATGCTTCGTACCAAAAACATCAAAAAAGAGAAGCATTCAAAAGCCAGCTATTGATTGATAATACAATCATAACATGATGTTTTTCATTCTTCTAAAATTATACAATTACTTATTTTTGCAAATTGTTACACGTTCATTATAAGTTAAAGTTTTCTGTATGATAGATTATTCAATAGAACAAATTATACTTCATGTGATCAGTAGTTTTTATCATAGCTTTCGTTTGAATATGGGTTAAAACCAAGATAAAATTTGACCAGTTTTATTGTTCAATATATCATTAGAAAGAATACAACAAATTGCATGAAATATTGTATTCTTCGTCTCCTATGTATACACCAATCATACATCGATTGTTTTGTAGTCTCATTAACACACCAAAAGAAAATTGTTTTAACTTCAACTGTTTTCCGTACAAAACTCATCAAACGAATTTAATTACTTAAGTTATATACCTTTGTTATTTAATAAAGCGCATGAATAGAAAGTTTACTGTATCTTCAACAACAGAACGGATATATGTATTTCACTAAACGATGTGATTAGTGGAATTTGTAACCTTGGCTATTGCCGAAACTACGGTAAACTTTGTATTCATGCTATTTATTAAGTAATACAGGTATATAACTTAAGTGATTAAATCGACTTCAAGAGTTTTGTACGGAAAAAGATTGAAGTTAAAACAATTTTCTTTTGGTGTGTTAATGCGATTGTACAAGAATGTCTCTGTGTGATTCGTGTATACACAAGAGATAATCAATACAATTTTTCAACATGAAATATCTATTCAAATAATAGAATATTTGATGTCATTTGTAGTGCTCTTTCTAATGTCATATTGAATAATAACATTGGCTAAATATTATAGGACAAGTATTATTTTTTGTCACTTGTTTTGTTAAAAATTTCCGGTATGGGTCAAAAAAAGTATTATTTTTTTGATTGATACTCAAACAAAAGCTACGATAAAAACTACTCATTACATCGAATGTAACTTGTTCTATTGAATCATGTATTATATAGAAAAATTTCAATTTACAATGGACACACAAGAGTCTGCAAAAAATACATAGCTGAATAATTTTGGAAGGATGAAAAACATCATGCTGTGCTTGTATTATCAATCAAAACATTCATCGAGTTTTCTGTGGTAAACACAAAGAAAAATACAGTTATTAACTAATTGGATATATTTAACAGTTACTATACATATAGTACTTAAATTCTACTATACAAACATATACTTATATTAAATTAATATCGTGTGGGTTTAATACACACCTTAACAATAAAAAGTAATGCAAGACTTTTAATGTCGACTGTAGTATAGTTTAGCAATATGACATATTGAGAAGTACAAGTTATGTTTATAATATTATCTTTAGACGAGCAGCTGACAACCAAAATAATCACAAACTAATTATCTATTGATTTTTTTATTCTATAAATGTTTATTCGTTTAGTTTTGTCGATAATCTTATTCTGTACAATCATAATTTGATACAGATTCAGACTAATTTATATTATTTCTTATTTAATTCTGCACAGATCTCTATCTAATTGTCTTTTTAAGATGATGAAACATACGATATAGATCTATTTCGAGCTTAGAATGATTGTAATAAAGGAAGAAAATATAATCTTTCTCTTTCTTGTATCTCAATATTTCCGTTTACCAATAATAAAAAAGAATGGTTAAGTCAATATTATGTTTTCACTTAACATTTTGCTTAATATAACATTAAATATCATTTTATATTTCTTTTTTTCTTTTTATACAAAACATTTATAATTAAATATTCGATATTAAAAAGAAAAAAAGATAATTTTTGTATTATGAAATTTGTAAATGATAGTTATGATAAACAAAAGAAAATAATAGTGTGAATAATAGATATCATATAATATGATATTCTCTTATCTCAATATATCATTTGACAGAAGAAAATCATTATTTTCTCTTTTGACAGATCAAATGATAAATGATCAACATATGAGAAACGATGAAATAGTATTCAATTATGCAAGGATATACATGCGATTCATATAATTATGATTAACTTTCTTTCTTTAAGTTTGATCGTTAATAATTTGAGACAACAAAAAAATAACAACATAGTTGTGTATACATTACATAGAAAATATTTTTTTTTCTTTTATTGTTTAATTTTATTATTGATGCTAATGCATAAAAAATAAAAAGAAGAAATGCTTTGAAAATTATATATATTAACGACTAAATTTGTATTCTATTACATAGAAAAATAATTAATGATGTGGAAGTAAATGAATCATGAACGATAGCATTTACGTTGATATACTATATGGTATGAAAAAGAAATTATTGATTGTTATCATTTGGGTGCGATTGATAGTATCGGACTTGATAGACATTTTCTTTTTCTTTGGAATAAACTAATCAATATATATATATATATATACGACTCGTAGCAGTGATAAACCGACCAATGCGCCTATTTTGTTATCTAATATTGACACACGTCTATCACATTTTGATGTTAGACTAACAGAATTGTGGATTGATAGAGTTCTTTGATTGAGAGTATATATATGGGTAAGTTGTCTTATTGTTTTCTTTTTGAAGAATGAACTTATCAATTAACTTTTTGTTTGGGTCAATGAACTCTGTAATAAGATAGATGAAAAGAATGACAAAAAAAGAACCAGGAAACAAATTCAAATGAAATTATATGCCATTTGGGAATGAGCAAACAAAAGAAATAGTAATTGAGAGATTGAAGACTTCTTCCTTTAAGGAAGAATATTCACTTCTCTATTTCCTTTTGTAGAACAGCCCTTTTTTTATTTTTTGCTTTCTATCAAAAAATAATAATAGTCATAAAGAAGAAACATAAAAAAGCACATAATGCATTCCTTAGAGTAGTAAGGAATTCATTTCTATCTATTTATTCATAGCACACATATAACCATTAGACATTATCTATCTTTCTCTTATAAATATATTGAGATAGATAACAACAAAATTTTTATTTGAGAAAAAAAGAACTCAATCATTAATAAGAACAATTCATTTTATCTGACACTTTTATTTATTATTATTTAAAGTTATTATTTTTATTTTTTTTTCTGTATTATTTTAGTAAAAGAAACGTAAGTTGTTTTTGTTTTCAGTCAATAATTATATGCAAAATATGTGTATCATTTATTTTAGTCTTATCTGGATTTTAATAGAAATGTCAAATCTAGATATATTTTTTACTCCATCCATCATTTATAAAGATTCATTTGGAAAAACAAAATATTCTCTTTGTTATCATTAAAAAGAATAATATAAATGCACGAGAATGAAGAGAAGAAGACATAAATTATTATCAGAATTTTTATGCTTCTAGTTTTTCTTTATTTAGTAAAATCTTTTTAAGTTTCTATTCTCTATTTCACTCGAACCGTAAGCAAAAGGATAAAAGAAAAAAAAAAAAGTAAAAACTTAACGATCAACTAGAATATTCTCTATTGTATTTATCTTAGAATACAAACTTTGTTCTTCTTTTACATCCATTATTTTTATAAATCAAATAAATCTTTATGGGTAAATAAAAGCTGTAATACTACAATAAAAATAAAAGAACGGCCTTCTGTAGATTGAATTTAGTTGATGGGTTTAGAGCATCATAAACATAAATATCTAATTGATTTATCCATAGAGATAAATGCATCCTCAATGAATAGTGTCAAAATGAATAGATTATTTTTTTGTCATCAATAGAAGTTTATAAATTCTAGTAAATTATTCTTTTGTATTGTTTTTTTTTTCTGTCTATATAAAAGAATAGTATCTTTGAGTGTTAAGATTCATAAAGATTTCTTTGTTTTGATTCATATAAAAATAATTCGTTGTTTTGAATTCATGATTAGAAAAAAAAAACGATATATTAAAAATTATTTGTATTTTATTATTTAGATATGTAAAAATTATTCACAAAAAAAAAACAAATATCATCATGAGTAGATATCCATGTTTATCAAATCTAAATGGATCAATTTCTTCTGATACATTACATGATATTGAAGTAGCAGGTTATCGTTATGTTATTTTAACTATATGTATATTTGGTGTTGTATGTAATTTACTTAATTTATGTGTTCTTCTTCAACGTCGTCTTAAAGAATCACCATATACATATTTAACTGGTTTAGCTATAGCAGATATGATTACATTAATATCAATATCACCATTTTCAATTGTTCGTGGTGATTATATGCGTCATGAAAATATATTTTTTACTTTAGTACGTTTTGAATCACAATTTTATATGCCATTAGCTAATTATTTTGGTCAAGTGAGCATAATGATAACATTAGCATTAACAATTGAACGTTATTTATTTACAACTTATCCATTACGTACACGAACTTTTTGTAAACCACGTTATGCACGTATTATTATTACAATAATATTAATTATTTGTGCTTTACTTAGTTTTCCTCGATTTTTAATGGAAAATGTTATACCATCTATTGGACCTGTTGATTCATTTAATCCATCAATATGTTCAACACAAGCATTTATTATTAAATATTCATCAACAAATTCAACTCATATTGGTCAATGTTTTTGTGTTGTCGGATGTCCAAGAAAAAAATTTTTACCATATAGAAATGCATATTATATAACAATGTTTATTATAAATCAAATTTTACCAGTTTTTATTTTACTTTTTCTAAATTTAAAATTAATCAGACGTGTTCAAAATTCAAATCGTTATACATTAGATGAACTCGTAGCTCGACAACATACTCAAATGCCATCATCATCAACACTTATGATGCATCCAATAAAACAAAAACGTTTACGTGATGAACATCGTTTAACTAAAACACTTGTTGCCATTGTTCTTGTTTTTCTTGTATGTAATACATTTACAATAGTATCTTATCCTAATTTTATAAAACAGATAACAATTAAAAAATATCCAAATTATATAAATTCTGGTTTTCGTATACAAAAATTAATAACAAATATAATGTTATTATTAAATTATTCAATAAATTTTTTTTTCTATTGTGCATTTAATCAAAAATTTTTGGATACACTTAAAACAACATTTCGTCATACAATATGTTCATATTTACAAGATAAATTTTATCATCAAAATAATAATATAGCAACACAACGAACATTATTGAATAGTACAACATCATCAGCAAATTCATCATGTTATTTACAATCAAAACAACATAGTTCATATAAAAATATTTCAATTTATGATGAAGAATTTCTACGTTTAAAACAATATCCAAAACAACTTTCTTTACGAAAATAAATAAAATATCAAGTTGAACGTGAAGTTTTTGTCATTATTTATATGTCATTCGTCTCGAAATAAATAAACAAAAATCTATTAGCACATAGTGCATTTTGTAGAATATATAAACTATTCTATTAAAATAATGAGAATTAATCGAATAAATTTGAACATATTGTCTTTCTTTGTTTTTAGCTGTTTAGAATTTCATTCAGGAATTTAATTATATAATTATTTTCAATAGAATTAAACAAACTATTTGTTATAATGAAGAATGAAATCTGAGATAAGTAATAAGTTTTATAGATTTATATGGGTAAAATCATTTGTTAGCGATATGACTTCGCAAAAATTAAAACATGTGTATCTTAGGATAATGAATTTTCCTACGGCTCATTTTTATGTTACATGTTAAGGTATTCGAGATATTCTAGAAAATATCAATGCTAGACACCTCTGTTTACAGGAATTATCAGTAAGAAAACTAACATTAGTAACGTGATACATAAAAGAACATCGACTTTTTTCTTCATACATATTAGTTTCTTGATTTAGTTTTCATTAACGACGTGACAGAGTACGAATATACCAATGAAAAAATGTTCTTATAACCGAATGAGAAATACAAAACCAATTCTAAACGGTAGAAATTCTTCGTCGGAGTCTTTACACGATGATAAGACAAAAATTTTTGTTTTGGTATTTGATAGAATTTCTAGAAAACCAATTTTTAAGAAGTTTTTTGAGAAGTTCGATCTTGCCGAAAATTTTATTATAGATGCAATTCTTGTTGTAGAGTCGATCCTGAAATTCTTGAAATTTTTTTTCATGCAGTTAGAGATATTCACGAATAATTTTTTAATTAATAATCAGCTAAAAGAACCAAAATTTTTGCGTACATCTATGCTAAAAGAGCTTGTTCAGAAAAATAATCTTTCTAACGAATCAAAGGTAGGTATATCCCATTTTGCTTGAAATAGCCCATATATAGAGCTTGAAATCGAGAGACAAAGACTCCTTTTTTTCTTCTCACGAAGGAAGTTATCCCACTGATCAATTACTTTTGAATTGAGATCATGTGTATCATACAGACCTAAGTGAGGTATGAATACCTTGAAAAGAGTTCGTGTCCTTAGCTTGGTGTTCTGGAGATACTGTACTTTTACGGTAGTTTTTAAATCAATACGTTGGTCACCCTAAGGAAAAGCAGAAAAACAGATTTTCAAATATCAACTTGAAACTGTGCATAGAGATAGATCTTGACGAGAATAGTTTTTCGTGAATGTTTCAGATCTTTTTGTTGTTTCTATCTTAAGATTCACCGATTGTAATAGCGTGCCTTTTACATCACTCATATAAATCGGTAGACTTTGATGTTCTTATTTCAGAATAGCAACAAATCAAAAGACCTGAAACTTTCATAATAAACTACTCCGGTTAACACCTGTTTCTGTAAAAAGTTTCAAGTCGAAATTCGAAAATTAGTTTTTCTGGTGTTTCAGAGGAAGCTACAGCATTCATTTAAAAAATATTGTAAAAGTGCAGTAATAAGCATGAACTGTTTTCAGGATATTCATAGCACATTCAGTTCTACATAATACACATAGTCTGAACTCAAAAGTGATTTACTAGTTGGAGGACTTCCTTCGTCAATTATATTTTGTTTATTCAATTAATACAAGAGTAAATACTAGTGATTTATGTGAGTTCAAAGAGAATGTTACTCGACTCTTTGAGAAATATGTATTATTGACCTAAGGTCTAAGTAAAATTATTATTTTTCAAGCTGAAAATGAATAACTACAACTTATATTTATCTAAATACAAGATCAAAATTATTTTTAATAAAAGTATAAACATATCAATATTTTCTTTTGTGAACTTCCTAACAGTGTTATATGTAAATTCCACTAAATCTATTCTCTTTATAGATGATCATAGTACTTTTAACATGCGAATTTTCACAATAAACTTTATTGGATAATTCTTTCGGAAGTCTACCAGAGTTAATATCGACTTCATCTGAACTGTAACAAGCTTTCAAAAGTAGTAGAACTTAATGTCTTGCCACTAAGTAACACCTAAAAAAATTAATTCTTAATATCTTTCAACCTCCAATTCTAAGAAATTTCCTAGCCAAAATTCCTATATCTAGGATTTTCTTACTTTAAACAATACAAGGCTGGAACTTTCAGAACCGATACTCATCGATAAGATGAATATCTTATTAAGCGAAAATATTTCTTTCCAACGTTTCGTTCAGATCGAACGGTCTTCCAAGATACTCGATGTTTCTGAAGTGTTGCGAGCCTAATTTGTAAAATGATTTAATTATTAACATTATATGCATTAGAATTGTCTTTGAACATTCTCTCCAACTATTGAATTTTCAAAGATGTAAAACCAAAGCTAGTCGCTGAGTGAGAATTTTGTAAGCTAATTTCGATATCCACCTGAACTTCCTACTAAAAAAATTATAAATTTCAATTAAAACAATGGCAGCTTTTCATAATCTATTCACACGAGGATGTCTAAAACGAGATATTTCGGCATTGGCTGCACATTTTTATAACAAATGATTTTTTTCGGGCGGAAATCTATTAGGTTCTCCCAAAACTCTTAAACTCACTAGTGATGAAAGAAAATAATTTTTTGTTATAATCTAGATCAAGGAGGTCAATTTTCCTCTCACCAACACCCTTAATTTTCTCAGTAGAGAATTCAAAAATTCAGTTAAATATCAAAACCAGCTTGCAAAATCCTCATACTCAGCGACAGACTTTGGCTTTACACCAATGTGAGAAAAATTAGACTGTCGAAATCTCGAAAAAATTGAGTATTTTGTAGAGCTTTCGATTCAAATGAAACGTTGAAGAAAAATATTTTCGCTAGATAAAATATTAATCTTACTGATTAGTATTTGTTCTAAAAGTCTTAGTCTTTTATCATTTAAAATACTCAAAATCCTAGAAATCGAATTTTGAGTAGAAATTCCCTTAGAATTGGAGATCGGAAGCTATTAAAACATTATTTAAAGAATTTTCTAAGACTTTTTAGCTTCAAGACATAAAGTTTTACTACTTTTTAAAGTTTAAAATAGTTACAATGAAGTTGATGTAAACTCGCGTACGCTTTGGAAATCATCAACTACTTATTATTCAAATCTAAAATTATCCGATATTTTAAATGCAGTTAGTATGTTTCACAAAGATAAATAGATTTTTTTTAATTGCATAAAAAATTCTTTGAAAATGAAATACTCATTCCTTGTTTTTTCTTTTACATTATTGATAAAAGAAAAAGAAGGAGAAAATTATTTCGCAGGAGCTTAATTGACAGAAGGATAGAAAAAGAAAAAAGAAAAAAGAAAATGGCGTGAGAGTTATATTTGTAAAGGAGAATAGTCATAGTAACCAGTAACGTAATGAGAGTATATATATGTATATGCGCTATTTATTTTTTGTTTTTATTGTTTGCACTGATAAAATTTTTCTTTCTTTTTCTGTTCCAGTAGAGTCATTTTCAAATTGCAAAAATCGTACAAGTCAAACTAAAAAAAGGAAAGTTGACATTCAAAACATGTATTCAAATCAATCACCACCTCTTTATACAACTCGACATTATATTCATGATCCTCAATCAAATTCAAGAAATAATTATAGCCCATCATATGATCTATCACGTCCTCCTGCTCAACCATATCCTTATTATACAAATAATCAACAACCAACAACTATAACATATGTGAATGATAGACCTAATTATGGACAACAATCAACATCATATGTACCACCAAATATAAATCGTTATCCACCAACAAATAATTATAATCAAAATAATAGCATCAATCGTCCTGTTGGAGGTGGAGGTGGTGTTGAAAAAACAAATGTTATGTCAAATGAAAATCCATTTTATAATCCATCTCGTTCATATGAACAAACTAATACACCACGTACAATAACATCTGTAACATCAACACCAAAAAGTGGTAGTGAGTCAAATAAAACACTAAATCTTTCTGATGAAAATCCATTTCATTCTATTTATGGTGGATATCATTATCCATCACAAATAGATCCATCAAAAAGAATTACAACTCAAAATTCACCTGTACGTTCAACAGAAAATAAATCATTAAATTTATCTGATGAAAATCCATTTTATTCAACATATGGACGTTATTATTATCCATCACAAATTGATCCACAAAAACGTATTACTGAAATACCAAAAGCAGCTGCACCACTAATGTCAACAAATGAAATGTCCAATGAGAATCCATTTAATAATTATCGACGACCATCATTTCAAAATTATTCAAATAATAGTACTGGATCAAATTCATATTCAACATCGAATGTTGATTGGAATAGAAATAATAATCCAGCACCACCTTCATATCGACCTATTGAAGTACAAAGACCATCACAAAATTATTATAATCAACAACAATCATCACCAAATTCACCCTCACCACCACCACCACCACCACCAGCTTCAACACGTGTACCAACACAAAAACCAAATTCTTCTGCTCCTTTAGATAAAGCATCATTAAATATGAGTCCTGATAATCCATTTGCAGAAACTTATGGTCAATATCATTATCCATCATCAGAAGAAATCAAAGCTCAAAAACGTAATAATCGTTTTACAGAACAACAACAATCTGTTCGTACTAATACTAATACTACTAATAATAATAATCGACCAGTACAACCAACAAATCAAATGACTGAATATCCAGAAACAGAAAAAAAAGAAGTTATTTCAGGAAAAGGAAATACGAAATATACTCGTTTTGATGTTAATTTTTGACATTATAATTAATATGCTGGTTTTTTTTTCAAACTTTTACTTTATATGAAAAAAATATACTGTTTAATCTTTTGCTTAAACAGCAGTCATTTGATGTCTTTCTGCTTGTAAAATTCGATCAATTTCGCTAAGTGTGAAATGCATCATTGATATCAAACGTTGTACATGAATGCTTTTTTCATCACAATAATACATATTCACTTTTTTGAAAGTTCATTTTTTTTGTCTTCATGCATTTAATTACGGTGTCATGTGATCTATCATCATCTTTAGATGAATTCTGTTAGTAAAACAATATCACGTTTCCACTTTAATGTCTGAAATAGGTGTCGGATACCCGGCTCGATTGCAGAAAACTATATTGAACATCTTGATGAAAATGGCAAAAATCTTCGCTCCTATGAGTCTTTGGGGTCAAGTTATGCTCGCTTTTTTGAATTTTCGACTCAGTTTTATGTGTATACTGGAAAATCAAAAAAAAAATTTCGATTTAAAATTTAGTCTATAGATAGGTCTAATGATCCAATAGAATATTCTGAAAATTTCAAGCAAAAAGAATGTTTTCTTTTTATTGAGATATTAAATTTTCAAGTAAACTCTAATTTCGTCACATGTCAGTAACAAGCAAATATTTGTTTTTTCGAAATTCAATATCTTGACAAAAAAACATTCTTTTCGGCTAAAATTTTCAGGATATGCTACATTACACTCTTACCATGATTGGCATTCTACGCGGTACATCAACAGGTGTCTCTGATTGGCAACTTACTGTCAGTTCTTATGAGCACTGTATTATATAGGTGGTAATGCGAACATATGTGCTACATAATTATGATCTTCTCTTTATTTTCATAACCATTAAGCAACTTTCCACTCTAAAGCATAATAAAGACTACAATCATATCTCATTTCGTATTTTGAAAGGAAAAATTTTTTTAAAAACCGTATTATCTTTAATAGATAATTGTTCAAGAAAAAGGCATCATATTCTTCTTTACATATCTAATTTATATGTAATACATTTGATAAATGTTATTCTTATAGAAAAGTTTTTAAATAGTTTTTAATCAGTTAAAGGTTGTCAAGACTTGCATCGGTAATAACATTTTCATTTACAATAGTTTCATTTTTACTACCCATAATAAGACTTGTTTGTGAAATATATATAAAATAAAAAATTTTGTGACAAATGTATCAATCACTTGTGCTTATTCAAGAAAGAAAAATCTTGATTTTTCAACATCAGTAATATCTTCCATAATTTCTCCATCGAAATCTGCACTAGTATATTCATTATATACATATTTATCAAGAAGACCAGCACTTGTCTCAATACTCCTGGATATATTTTTTGAATCATCTATTTGAATGTTGTCTACAATTGGATAAAAATACTGACGAGTAGATGCTCGTGTATTTTCGAAAATGATCAATACATCACTATCATCGTCATGAAGAAGATTAAGGACAGAAATAATAACTTCATTTTTGCTAATATTTATTTATTATTCATTTCTATTGATCAACAACGATCAAGAGTAAAAACTAAATTTAATGACCTTTGTTTTTTTTTATCTTGATATTGAAACGACTTGTCTTTTTATTCAAGACATCTGGAATAGTATTTTGAATAGTCTCGGATAAATCGAAGTTCCTTCACATAACTAACTCATTATCAGTATTCATTGTAATTCAGTATGCTGTAATATAGAAAGTGCAATAGCATTTATTATATTATCTAGCAATGAATACTGAAAGAAAAATCAAGTGGAATCGATTCATTCATATTATGTTAGAATCTGATTATGGCTTTATATGCAGTAAAACAATATTGAGTCATCGTTAGATAGAAAAGAAAATGTTGAAAGATAAATTTCAAACGAATATTTATCATATTTTTATGACCTTATTTTTATGATAGGACATAAAACAAAAAAGAAATGACTCTTCGTGATAATAATTAAAAGTGTAATTTGCATCTACAGAATAGAAAAGTACCCAGGGCGAAACTACCCAGCAGAATCCTGACGGATTCCTCAATAAGCCGACGCCATCCGACAACCAGATTCGGTCGGACACTGACTGTCGGAATTCCCGTTATATTTCTTGATTTCCGACGTTTTCCGACAGTCGGATTCTCCAGGATTCCGATGGTAGAATCCGATAGTCAGAAATTGTCGGATCTGATGAAAATCGATGACATCCGATAGTCGGAAATCGTTGGATCCGATGATATGAAAACATCTATTGCTGTTTATTCTAATTTGCAGAATATATTTGAAATATATTTAAAATATTGTTTATGGCAAAGCAAAGCCGTTTTAACCAAGATAATGAAATCAATCTAAATTTGACACGACGACAAAAACCCGTCTTATCAAAGTAGATTAAAATACGTTACGAATAATGTAACTTTATTAGCATTACTTTGAGGACTAGAAAAATCAGATGGGAGTGTCATATTCAATGCAAAATGATACGTCTAACTTTACGTATTATTAAATCGACTTTTTAAAGTAAGTCCTTTTAAAGTTGTTCATTATCATTGTTTTCGTTACTCAGAGCTAGACGGAGCAAATTTATCTTAAATAATTATATTTTTTTTTCTTTATTTTAGATCATTTTCAATATCGAGATTGAAACAGTAAGTATCTTATTTAGTTAAATAATTTCTTTCTTTATTTTAGGTCAATTTGCACATCGAAATTAAACAGTAAGTGTCGTTCTTAATTAAATAAATTGTTTTTTTTTATTTTAAATCAATTCGAACATGGAAATTGAACAGTAAGAATTTTATTTCATTAAATAATTTTTTTTTTCATTTTAGGTAGTGGTGCAACAAATTCTGTTTATCTGCATAAAGATCATAAATTTTCGGTATGAAACCCTTCCAAATCTAAGCAAATCTTCGTGTCATTTGTAGCCAGCTTTATTCGCTCTATCTGATACTGACATATATTTATCAGTATCAGATAGAGCGAATAAAACCGGTTATTATTGACACGAAGATATGGTTAGATTTGGGAGAGTTTCATATCGAAAATTTACAATCTTTATGCAGATAAACAGGATTTGTTGCACCTCTATTACTATTAGGTTTAGCTATAGAATTCCTATAGGATCCCGTCGGATTCTGCACTTTCCGACATCTTCCGACTGTCGGAAATCATCGGAACCGACATCCAACTGGATTCCGTTACCAATGATTTCGACGCAGATCCTGTCGGTAGTTGTCGGATTCCCGTCGGAATTTATCGGATTAAGCCAGATTTCCGATAGGATCCGGAACCTAGATTACTCGTCCTGGGTATACTAGCAACTCAAAATACGAAGTGAACAGGAACACGAATATGTGAACTAATAATTTCAACTTGTCTTTTAGGTTTTTTCTTTCTATAAGAAAAAAAATCGGAGCAACTTTCTAGAACGAATGTCTAGATAAATCGTATATGGTCAGTTCCGTTCGAAAGGTTTTGCACAATAGTCTGAATCCGGTAGCCAGCTCTATTCGGTTCCGACTATCGGATGTCTGCTTCTAAGTTCCCACCATTTTTCGGAGTCTTCCAACTGGAAGCCAAAATCATTGACCTTGGTATAGATGAGATCTTCAATGTTACAACACATTGAAATATTATGCTTAATATTTCTTTGCAACAATAGATTTGCATTATTCAGTAGATCTTTCTGTTTATATTGTTATATTAAAAAGAAATATGATGAGCATAATAGTAGTCAAATAAAAAAATATTTATATTAAAACCAATGTTTACGTTTAAAACATAAAAGCATCAAAGTTGCCAATGCAGCCATAGCAGCCAGTACAATAAAATAAGCATATTTATATCTAAGTTCAGGAATATTGTCAAAATTCTAAAACAAAAGAAGCAATAAAAAAAATTTTTTTTTTAATTACAAAAAATAAATTTATTTACCATTCCATAAATTGAACTAATAAATGTTAATGGAATAAAAATAGTTGATATCATTGTTAATGTTTTAACAACTTGATTCATAGCATTCGAATTTAACATCATATAGAAATCAATAAATGATGCTAACATTTCTCTATATGTATCTATTGAATCATTAACTTGTACAATATGATCAAATAAATCTTTTAAATAAATATTTGTACTTTCTTGCATAATTTGTGTTTCTTCTTCTTTTTGTAATTTAATTATTATTTCTTTTAATGGAGATATAATTGAACGTAAATATAACATATCACGTTTCATATCATATATAGATTCTAATGTATCACGTTTAAGTTTTTTCATTAATTGATTATCAATTTCTTCAACTGTTGTACCCAATGTATCAAGAACATCCATATAATGATCAACAATAACATCAAGAAGTGAATAAAAAAGATAATCAACTTTAGATTTTCTTATACGACCTTTTCCTTGTCGAATACGATCTTTAAATATAAAAAAGAAAATAATAGTAGGTAAATCCATGAGTATTCAACAAGCTTTCTAGAACAAAAATTTTTATCGCTTTAGTTTTTTCAGATAGGTAGGAGGTGGCCAGAAAATCCTTTCTTAATTAACTTCTCAAAAAGGTGGAACTTTAATTAGTCTATTTACTTAAACAAAAGAAATATCTTCTCAAATCCTCAAAATCATTTTGGTTTTCTAAAAAAAATCTTATAATGTGAAAATCACCAAAGCATTCTTCTCTTTATTAAGATTTAATCGAGATATGAGTATTGGAAACCACAATGTTTACATAAAATAATAAAAACATAAAAAATTTTTGTGTTTTATAGCATTTATATCTCGATCAAATCGCAATATAAAACGACAAATGCTTGGGTGATTGTACTTGTCTAGTGATACTACGCTTATCGACAAAATATGAGCTTAAAAACTTCAAATTACTTATGAGAAAGTTTCTAGAAAATGTATCAAATCTTCATTATTTCAAGCGAAAGCTAGTAAACTTTTGCGAGCCAAAACTGTGTTCTCATCTAACTAACAAAACAAAAAAATTGATGTAAAAAAAGTTTTCTCTTCGAAAAAGTACATTGGACATCCATGGATTTATTCTTTTAGTAAAATATTTTACTTTTAATTGAATCAAATAAATCTTTTGGTGTTTCTTGAAATGTAATAAGAAGATTATCTTTTAAATAACAACTAATTTGTTCAGTTATTATTTGTCCTGTACGATCTATATCACGATATATTAATTTACATACAAGAAATAATGCATCATCTAAAACATCTAATTTTGTTCGTTGTTCACTTGTTGTTATGTCTGTTTGAACCAATGAATGAATATCATAACGATCACCTATTGCAGATATAATCTCATGATCATGAATACCATCAACATCAATCCCTAAAGAGAAAACAAAATTCAATTTTATGAAATAAGAAATTTATAATGTTAATATTCTTTGTTCTTTCTGTTAAAATTAATCTAATACATACATGTCATTGGTGTCATTGGTGCAAATGGTACAGTTGGAATGTCTGCAACATTTTTATATTTTCCTTCCGTATACGAATTTTCATCATATGTAAAAACATTTAATTGAACTGGTAATCTAAATATTCAAATGATCAATAATGTTCAAATCTATTCGATTCAAACAAGAAGAACACGCCTGCTTTTCGATTATGAATGCTATCTAAAGGCAATTTCATTAGTCTAATGTCTTGTCCTACAATAATTATTAACAGCAGTTCAGGAAAGAAGACTAGTCTACTAACTCCTAGCTCTTTCGTTGGATTAATTGAGCTTACTATACACAAGAACTGATGTATGTCACAAAAGAGTCAATATACTTAGGAATATCCCAAGATCACCAGGATTGAGAGAAGTCAATGACTTAGGAGGTCGATCTGGAACTCTGCTAAAAAAAACGAAAACTTTTCAAGACTGGGAGTTACTCCTTCCTCGGCACATTCCTGTGTATGCTACTATGCCGATAATCTGAGACAAACATGTCATGTCTGGAGATAATGAAACTCGAATATACTACTTTGATAATACATATCAAACAACTGAATCATTGAGTCATAGTAATTTCTATCTAAATAATCTAAGTAAAACTTACGTTGGATCAGAAATATGTAGAAGTTTATGAGATAAACAAGCACCAAATCCAAATTGTGTCAAACGTCCACGAATTGTTGGTCTTCTACCATGTGCTACATAATGTTCTGCTCCAATACCTGGCTTAGTACGTTTAAATGGCATAAATCTTTTTCTATATTCTGCAGCATTTTTTGCCATGATTTATTAATGACCCAGAAATTGACGAACACAATCAAACAAATTTTATGAAAGATCAATTACTAATTTACATTGAAATATTAAGTTATTTGTTTTTATGTAATAAACGTCTTTTGACCAATTATTATTGTTAACAAATAGCTTATGTTGATAATAATTACACTCTGAAACATTCACACTCGTCATTCGTTTTATACGATAAATACTGTTTAGTCATGATAATACGTAGGACGAAGATTTTTTTTTTTTGTTTCTCGTCTTTTATGTAAAACGAATAGGTAACAGATAAAGAAAACTGACATTTTTTTTCTCGATCAATCGTATCGAATGAATGAATGAATGAATGCATTGAAAGAAACAAAAACGAATCAAATAACTCGATACATTTATTTACACGTAAAAGAAATCAAATAAAAAAAAATACATTTTGCTTTCACTTAGGTAGCCTCATGTCTAGTCTCAGAAGAATAGTTATGCATATACATATTTAATATTCTATGTGTTAGATAGTATATGCTCTTTAAGGTAGTTAAATATATGTAAATTGCGATAAAAATCAATGAAACGTAACTAATAGTTTCGAAAGCTAACTTATTTTAAATGGTATGAAGGAAGAAAACGCCATTAAATGCAATCTCATCGATCATCGTAGAAAATTGTTTTTATGGACGTATTTTTATATTACCTTGAAATTAATCATTACATACGTATGATCGAATAAAATAAGTCGAAAAACAAATGCAATGGATTATCTTGACTAGAGATTGAAACAAAGAAAACTTTTTGGTTTTCGCTCCGACCTAAAACTTATTTTTTGCTTCTCTATTCTATTTAATAAAAAACTTTTCCGTCTCTTTACATCTTAGTACGACACTTCTATCCTTGAACCATTACACATTGAAACAAAAGTACACTCAAGGGTACGAAAAAAAAAACTCGAGGTCATCAATCAATCTTGTATTTTATTATTGTTTAAGATACGAAGAAATTAGTGCTTGTTCAGTATCTGAGTTCTGGAGCTGTGAGTACTTCTGGGTTCGAGTCCAGTATATACAAAGTTGGCAACGATCGTCAAAACACCAGACCAATTTCAGCTCTTATTTTGTGCCATGAATTCTAAACGAAATAGTCATTATGGAGGAATAGGTTGATCATCGAACCACTAAAAAACCTGTATGGCATTCGAGCATCATTTGACTGCGAAATGCGGTACGAAGTTCGAATTTCGATTATCGAACAAAAGAATATCTCATAAAAAAAAACACATAATTGTTTCTATGATTATTCACACAATGCTTTTCCGAACGAGATATTTATAGTTCATTCAAGACATTGCATTTCATTCGTGTCGCTCTTATCGATCAATCTACTTCTATGCAGCACAGTGGGCAACTTTCGCATAGCAGACGGATATCTAATAATTATCATGGTCAGAAATGGATTTTTATTGCCCAAAAATGATTATATATTAGTCAAGAAATCATCTTGACGAAAATACATCATTTTTTGGGAAAAAAATTTTCTCTGAAATTCGTCTGTGGGGGATCATTGCCACATTTTTCGAAAAAAACAATCTTTGTTGAAACATATATTCTACCACACGTCATCCGGCGCAGTTTCACGCGCTGGTTACGAATATCATTTTAGTTTTGCTCTAAGATGTTAATTTATGGATAAAAGTGGGAAATTGGGAGTCAAAAAATAGGCTTTTTTACGAATCACTAACTCAGTCTACGTTGACTAGCGCTATTTGGTGGTAGAATCAACACTAGATCGCACATGGAGTAATATTTGGTGAAACCTTGAGCTCCCTCGGATTAGAACTCTCTGTAGCGTTCGAAAAATACGACATGACTTACATTGTTTAAGCTTGCCTTGCATAAAGGTGAAAATTTAAAAAAAAAACGCTTTTTATTATATATGGTTAGATGCAGCTCGATGAGTTGATTCTGAATATCACTCTGGTTTTGCGCTGAAATGTTTTTGTAGTGAGAAAACTAACGATTCCAGAACAGAATCCTGGCTCTTTGGGAAACCACTAGTACTGTTTCTGTTCACTACTATGACTTGGCGCTATGGTCAACGATAAGTCATATATAGAAGAATACTTGGTGAAAGTTTGAGATCAATTGGACCTAAATTGTCTTGCACGTTTACAAAATACGGTATGACAGATTTTTTGACCTATTTTCGGTCCAATAATCGTTTTTTTTTTCTATTCCATTTCTGGTCCAATCGAAATAATTTTTTCACACAATATAGTTTATGGACCAATTATTAGTTCCAGACAACTTTTGATTTTAAAATATTTTCTCTAACTTGATAATAAAAATGATTTCCGTCTAATTACTGATTTATAAAGAAATGTTTGCGATAGGCTTTCCAAGCGTTCGAGTGGATTTCTGAAGATCGTATTTTAGGGTTAGATAGACCAACCAAAGATGTATTTATTACAATATTTGAACTTTGGCAAAGACAACTTTCGGTCATGTCTGCCTGGTTGCTCACTGTGCAGTAGTAGCAATGCTCGTTGTTATATATATGGCTTAATACGTTCCAATCATGTATCTTCTCTATTAGTAGGAAAATATTTTATTTAAGAAAAACCAAACGTTTTAGTTTTTGCAAACTGATCAATTTTGTAACTCATCTTTTCTAGAGATGGAACAACACAAAACAAAAATAACTTTTTATTAATTGATAATTTCTGGAGGTTACTACAAGGCATTTCTCAAAATTTTTCAAAGATTTAGATGAACTTATTATACTCTAAGAGTAAATTGACTGTTGAATAAGAACACACAAACTGTCTTAGCTAGAAGTTGATAGCAAGATATTCACTCCGAGTTCTAGTGAAAAATAAAGTAAAACGTTATAGCACGAAAACTAAGAACATGCATAATGTACTAAGTTGAAATTTTCATGACGACACATGACTCAATAGAACAACTTGTGCTCTACGTAATTCCTAAAGATGTTCAGCTAATTTTACTGTTCAATATATCATTAGCAAGAGCACAACAAACTGTATCAGATATTCTATTTGAATAGACATTTCATATTTGAAAACTACTTTAGTCGTCTTCTATGTATTCATCTATCACATATAGACGTTCTTGTATTGTCTTACTCATGCATTGAAGAACTTAGAAGTTGTTTTAGCAACATGAATTCGATGGGAATCTTTTTCCATAGGAAACTCTTATATTTGAAATCAAAACAAATTATATCACTTAAGTTATATACCTTGTGTTACGCTATGAATAGCAGGAGTAAAAAGCTTACCATAGTCCTATGTAGACACAATGAAATGTAGAACAACACACTATGTTAAGCTTCATTTGATGTATTCTTGCTTAGTGGGATACATATCCGCTCTGTTGCTGAGAGTGCAAAAAGCTGTTTTTACTCCTGTTGTTTATAGCATAATAAAGATAAAGAGTTTAAGAGATATAATAATCGATTTTGATTTCAAATGTGAGAATTTCGTACGGGAAATGATTCCCTACAAATTCACACTGTTAAAACAACTTTTACCTTCTTCAATGCGTATGTCTAGTACATGAAAAACAAAACAAGAAAAATCACAAAAGGCTACATTAATACGTTGCAAAGTGGATTCAAATTTTCGTAATAAGGTTTTAATTAACATAAGAATGATAGACGATTTCACATAGAGTCATTCCTATCCTATATAAGGTTGGTTGAAGACCAGCTCACCGCTTTTAATTATCTCGGATAAAGGATGGAGGTCAAATCATCAAAATTACCGTTTTGCAGAACTCACTGAAGATGAACGAAAATTCAGATTGAAGATTTCAAAACCTTTGTATCATCTCGAGATGTGAATCTCTATGACATAGCTTGAACAAATTTTTAGCGACTCGTTATTCTCTAGATAATTTTGACAACGAAAAACATCTAAAATATGAAGGTTAAATGCGTACGCGACTGGCTACAGAAATGCTATGCTTCGCATCGCATTAATCATTTATGTGTATCCACCATAAAGTTTCAGTATATTAACCGGTTAGAGGGTTCCGTCTCTGAAGCTCGAGTTCATAAAAATGTGAATCCACAATTCTCTAATCTAAGTACATTTACTTAGTAATAATTGTTTAATTTTATAAGCCAAATCTGTTCATCAAAATACTGACTAAGGTCATGACTCCCTTCCAAAAAGTGTATTTTCGCCAAAAAAAAAATGTTTTTTAAGATAAGCAGTCAAGAATATCGCCAAAGATATGTATTTTAAAGATTCAAAAAAAAAGCATTTTTCAATTTTCATGATAAAACTTTATCAAGGAGAAACTTTGGTGATTTAATTTAACCTCAATCCATTCGAGACTCTAATCTTCATTACTTTTTTCTTCTGAATTAAATCTGAATGTACTGAATCAAAACTCTCCTAATAACGTCAACACAATGAATTCTGCTAATCGATCGTCTTCAGAGAATAATTTGATTATGTTTTCTTCACTAACAAAATTCATGTTTTGCTAGTTTTTAACTTGCCGAGTAGTAAAATGTTTAATAATAAAAAAAAAAACAAAAGTCATCTGATAAAAAAAAATACAAAAATCATTACTCGTTTCAATGAAACAGAAAACATTTCAAAATCATAATATTCATACAACTTATAAAAACAATTACAGCAAAAAAAAAAGAAAACGTTTAATGTTAATTTGAATTTTTTTCAATATGAAATATTTCTGTTGAATTAGGTTTAATCATAAATGGTAAAATTGTATGTTTATCTATTAAAGAGTTTTTATTGATTGTCGATGATGAATTATTATTTATTGTATCAAGTAAAAGTTCATAATGTTTATAAAATTCTTCACATGTTATACTATTTTCTTCTTTGGAATCAGTTGCTAAATTTAATTGTTGTTCATTCATATACGATTTAAGTACATCAGGTTTACATGGACATTCAAAATGAACACAATGAAATACTTCATTAGCTGTATTATTTGTACCACATATACGTATAAATACGACAATACGAGGTGAAAATGTTAATATTTGCCATGATCTATTTGAATGAAAAATCTTATAATGAATAGAATTTTAAAGAAAACATTTGTTTTTTGTTACCGGCAAGTAACATTTCGTTTATCGACAACTTTTGACCATGTTACATTATCATATGATGTTTCAATATAATATGAATAGGAGCGATTATCACAATCCCATAATAATAACCTGATATAACAGGAAAAAAATATGTATAAATAAATTTTTTGTTTGTATCTTATTTTGGAGAAGTGAATAAATACATGTCTATGAACTCAAAGCTACTGGAACTTGTCGTTTGAGTTCGTTTCCATGAACTTCTGTAGCCAAGTTAAGATTGTTTTACTGAATTTTCGACTCATCTTTAGATTATACCAAAAAAACAAAAAAAGAACAGAATTTCGACATGAAATTTTGTCCATAGATCTGTCTAATGACACATAGAATATATTAAAAATATTCG
Organism: Rotaria sordida; assembly: GCA_905250125.1. Lineage (NCBI taxonomy): Eukaryota > Metazoa > Rotifera > Eurotatoria > Philodinida > Philodinidae > Rotaria > Rotaria sordida. Next base: position 62,342 of record CAJNOL010000883.1, read on the forward strand.
GTGAAAAGAATATTCTTTTGTTAAGATATGAATTTTCCAAAAAAATAATTGTTTGCTACAGACATGTGACAAAATTCAACATTTCGACAAAAAAAAACCATTATTTTCCACTGAAACTTTCATAATATTCTATGGATAAAATTTCTTGTCGAACCTCCGTTACTAAATTTTCCAGTAAATCCCTCGTCGCAATAGAAGCTTTCGACGCTTCTAAAATGTTCACGTATTCAGAAATTTTAGGGAAGGAGAACATGATTTGGATGTAGGTTTTACCGAAGAGAAGACCTACACATCCACACCATAATCATAATATTATGAGCGGAAGAAATATAAGTTTGTTAATCTGTAATAGTGTTCAAATACCTGTCCTCAAACAAAGTGACGGTTACAGGATACTCTAGAGATTAGTCTTAATTATGAGTATTTAACATCTAGAGGAATGTTTTTTATATGTCGACGGCACTCGACCAAGATTAATTCAATAGCATTTGTGGAGCTTTGCTGGAAAAGCTTAGATTATGCAGACAAAATAGAAGCCTTGGGGACTTCTAATATGTCTTTTCCATCTTGTGACGTCTCCATTTCAGCTTATACAACCTAAAATGGAACGCTCACAAACTAATCAAATAAGATAAATGGAATATTCAATAGCCCAACTAGTACGAAAAGAGCTAGTAACTAGACTAAACTCTCATAAAAATAGCCAATCATTACATTTCGCCCATATAACTTGACTCTTGCGAATCATTGAGTTGCAAACTATTACAACGTCTAAACTTATCAAGATCTACTTTTGATAAGGATATAATACATATATGCTCAAGAATTATTATTTAATAATTTTACCTCATCGAACTGACAATATATGGTTGACATAATTGAATAATAATTCCACCTGAACCAATTTGATGACATGTGTAACCTGAGAAAACAAAAGAAAAAAGTAGATTTGTTTTTTATTTATTTTAATTTCAATTAACCTGTATCCCAATCATATGACTGATAATCTCCATTAATAAGTGCATTTCTTACACGACTAACACCTTCCGATACAACAGCACTACTTTCAATAGTTGCTATATTTTCTGTTGGAACTAAATCAATCAATATGAAACAAATTTTAAAAGAAAATTTAATATCTTTTCTTTTTGACAAAATCTAACCATGAATATCTTGAACAAGTGCAAATGATTTTTGTCTATAATAAACCTCCATTGAAACAAGATGAAAAACTTTATTTACAGTATTATGTGTTCCAACAATTCGAACAAAACTAAAACAAAAAGCAAAATAAATATTGATAAAATTCTTTTTTTTTCTCATATTTTTACAATCTACCTTGCTACAATAGGAGGAAAATATAATTTTTGCGATGAACGACATAAATATAAACGATAATCAATAATACGTGTCCAAGTAGTATTATCAACTGATACTTCAATATAATACGAATAAGCACTAGAAACAACGTACTATCATAATATAAATCATTACAGAATAGATAACAATGTCTACCGAGCATCTTTATCCCATAAGAGTAATTTAATATGATTTATTATTGATGGTCCATCTAATTTAACACAAATATGATGTACATCATCAATAAGATGTCTTGTATAACCACGATCCTAAATTAAAGGTTAAAATAAAAAATAATTTTATAAGAAATGCAATACAAACTAGATCATAGTTGATAATATCACCATCTAGTAAATATTGTTTCACTTCTCCTAAAAGAAAAAGCGAATAACACATTTGAATTTTTTCTTCATTTTCTTATGCCATACAGTGCAGATGTTATATATGACATAGATGTAGGTACTCTTTATTTCTATCCTTTTCTTCGGCTTCAACTTAGTATCCACAAGTAAAAAACAAGCTTACCAAAACAAGAAATAAAAATATTGAGATAGTGAGATTATATATAATAATGTCGATGGAGCAAAAGTATCAATAGTCAATGAATAATTAAGACATTATACGAATTATACAAAAAAACTGTTAGCACAATCCCTGTGAGATTAAAAAGTGAAACACAATGTAGCTGCTGTTGCTAATCACAGGAAGATAGTATTATTCTATCTACTAGCAAGAAATCCGTGGCTTTGCTCCGGATTGGACATTGTAGGTGAACTCGGGTGTGACTATGGATGCTATCGTGCACCTCCCTCACACAACCACACTCCACAGAATAGTTCATATATTATAACAAGATGCCGTTGACATACGATATTTGATCGCATATCACTGTCTGAGACGATCTGCCGATTCCGACTGTCATGCTCTGTGACTAGAGATGCGCGGGACTAGGACCGTGACTACTAGAAAAAAAAGTATTCGGGACAAAATTTCAAGTTTATAGTACCAAAAAAGTGCTAATCGTCGATTAAATAAATCTAAAACAACAAGTATTGAAGAATTCTTTTAGATGTAATATGAATCAATTCTGGAACAGTTTTCTCTAGACTGAGACCACAAAAAAAACTTGATCTTGCACATCTCTATTTATGACGCATCGATGGCAATGTTTGTTATGGTCCGTGAATAGACGGAGTGTATAGATGTGAAATGAAATGCAAACCCACACTCTATATTTTTTTCTGACCACTTAAATCACAGGCTAAGAAAAATCATTCTAAAAATTTTTCTTTACCTTCAATGACTTGAGCATCATAAGCTTTTGTAGCTATATTTTCATCTAATCCTAGAATAAAACAAAAAAATTTTTTATTTAAAATGTAAATTTCAATAATTCTTACTTAATCGTCCTCGATAATTTTTATAGTTATTCTTGTTATTAATATCAATTGATAAATTTGTTTCAGTATGAATTATATCAATAGCATCCAATATATGATTAAGATCAAATAAATTTGAATAACGTACAATTTTTAATAATTCATTCAATGACATTAATGTTAATCGTATATTTGATACAATATTATCAAATGATTTCCATTGATCTTGTTGATTAAGATAATAATAATCATGCCAATTTTTAACAGCATAAAATATTTCAATTTCTGGACAATAAAATGAATCACGAGAAATAATAGATGATAATGCTTCCTAAAATTTAATAACAAAAATTTTTTATATTCTCTAACTAGATATGATTGATAGTAAGTTTTTCTTTTTGTTTTCTAGTTCAAAGATCATCCATCTTTGTCAATCTCAGTCTTATTTCAATATGGTTTACTTTCTTCATTAAAGTTTTCAGTATCTTAGAATTTACGATCTAATATTTAAAAAAACATCTGAAAATCAATATCGGAAATCTTTAGAAATTTCCAAAGATTAGATAAGATAGGCTTATAGGCGACATTTAAGAATATTTCCCTATTAGAGACCTGCAAATTAGTCGCAAGTCATGGTCACGCAGTGTTTTATTCCCTATCCTAATTTGTTAGTAAGTCAACAGTCGAATTATTTGAATAATTTGATCCCTTAGATGATCTACGCTTCGCAACAAAGAACAAACATCGGATTCGAATATTTGCTTGTCATGGCAGAAAACATGCCCTTAGCTTTTTTATATTTAAATGGTTGCATGGCTGGTAACGAATAAAATTTGTAATGATCAAACAATATCTGACATCTGTGTTTCAAGTCAATACGTTGTTCCGTATAACGAATATCTATTCGTACTGCCAAAATTATTACACGATCGCCAGCAAAAAGCATCCAATGTCACGATGATACGTAAGAAAGTAACATCAGAGTAAAAAGTTCAAGCTCTGAAGGCTTCCGTATCGAATTGGAGACCAGCTTGATTTCTTTTCATATATTTTAGTTGTACCTCGACGATTAATTAAGATAATTGGAAATTATTCCCTCGAAGACAAACACTTATGAGAAAGAAGATAAAAATAATATGTTCTACATATGAGTATCATGAATTTACGTGAGGAAGTGCACGCGTGGTAAAGTAGCTTCTTCTCAGAACATGACGTTTCAGTCATACAAAGAATACATGCTCATATGACAATGTTCAATAGAGAAAAGTAATCGCAAGTCATGTTGTTTCACTATTGCCCCTCTCCTTCATGGAATAATGTTGAAATTTTCGATGATGGAACACTACCAATTTTTTCACGGTTTTTCTCATCTCGGAGCATTACACTGTCATTTTTTTCTTGCAAATTACACAGTCACATCTATAATATTCACTGAGTTTCATTACTTCTTGTATTTTGAAATAGTATGTTATTGAAAATCTTATCACATATTATTCGATTGATAATAAAAATATGGGTAAAATCAACGAAAACGGAACATAATCATCTTCGATTCTAATTTGATTCGTTATAAAGGTTATTTTTTTGCATAATTTCTTTTTCGATAAATATATGATTTTGATTGTATACAAAGGAATAGGATTACATAAGAAGAAATATGAAGCAAAGTAGAGGCCGTATATGACTTTCATGTACGAAGACAATAAATGAACGTCTTTTGTCTTCGATAATCATCATATTTCTTTGTATAACTAACACAAAAATATATGATTATCATGTTGAACTATGTAAAATGTCATATTTCTCAGAATATGGTCGTTTATAATTACAAATATTTGAAAAATTTACTTAAAAAAATTGCCTTTTAAATCATATTTTTACGGTGGAACGGCTGTTTAATGAATAAGTAGTGATAAGATAATATTTTAACTGCTCCATAGATTTCTAATCCACACTTCTGATTTCTTAGATATGGAACTGTATTGTATTATTTTCAATAGCTTGCTGAGTGTTTACTTAGGTGTATTAGTAGTTTTACATTCATCAACTTTTATAACAAAAGAAATAAATCCATTATTGAATAATCTTAAAATTTTGTCGACTTATTTTAATAATTATTAATATTCATATAAGAAAACTTACAGATGATAATGCTAAAAATTCATTTGTTTTAATTATTTCTTTTGCATGATTATCAATAAATAGAGCACAATGTTCTTGAAGATTATTTAATTTATAAAGACAAGCTGTATCATATATAATACAAACATTATTTAATGATAAAATTGATTGTATATATATTGATAAACTATTTTCAAGTTGTTCAAATCCATATTGATGTGTAAGACCAAGTAAATCAAGTAAAACATCTTCCTAAAGAAAAACAAAAAATATTTAATCTTATCAAGAAAAAAATTAATATGAAAATTTTACATTTTCTTTAGTTAAACTAATTTGTCCAGTATAAATATAATGTAAAAGAATTTTAAATGCATTTGCTTTACATTCTTTTATTTCAATTATACGATTATTATGTTGTGATTCACGTAAACCACCATAGAGTAATGCTCGAAAATATTCGGAACGAGCAGCAAGTATAGCACGATGAGCATAAAAATGTTCAGATTCAATAATTAATTCAATATCACTATAATCTGATTGATTATATAATTTTCCTAAATATATAATATAGATAATCATACTGGAATTATGTTTATTTCAATTAAAATGAATATTTAATTTACATAACATCAGAAGAAACTTAAGAATTAAATATGAGTTTGAATCAATAATATTCAAAAAGAACTTGATTAATTGCTATTAAGAAAAACAAAAACAACATGTTCTTCAAAACCATAAATAATTACAAAAGCTCTACATATTTTATAGATTAATAGAAACGAGTAATCAACAATTGAAAAGCAGAACATACACGGAAAGCTGTTAGAACAACGAATAGATGATATAAGCCATTCATTGTAGAAATGAACTCATGTCATAATATATTTATCCAATATTATGAATGTTTCTATGAAAATAAATTGATGAAGAGAATGATACTCATCCCCATGATTACGAAAATGTATTTATAACATTTGATAATTATCAAAAAATTCAAAATGCAATTATGTCTTTTTGTTAATCTAGAAATAGTATATCGTTAGAGTACACTCATGAGATTATTTGTGGACGTGCTACATTTATGAAATATCCTTGTTAGTCTGAATATATCTAATCCAAATTCGAACATTCTAACATGCTTGATGATAAGAATGTTATTCTATATGAAAGTCTTCGACAAGAATTCTCAGCTGCCAATTCACTTCATATGAAATCAAACGAGTTTCAAAGATAAATAAAGAATACTAGTAGAATGGATATATATACATATTGGAAGAATCTAGCCGAACAATATAATAAAATTTCGATTAAAATTCGTTATTTATTGGTTAATATAATAAATATGTTTATTTCGTTCGATACCAGGAATAGAAAAATAAAATAAATACATTAGACGCACAAATGGTTGATGCATAATCAATGATGAATAATCGTCAAAAACTAGTTCTTTCTTTAGATTATATGTACATTAACTAACTAATTATTGTATGTAGATGAATGAAATTTGTATAACTAAAGTTATCTTTTTTTTTCTGTTAGATAATTTCAAAAAGTAAAGAAGATATAAATAGATCCTTTCGGAATTACGTAACTCTAACATCTTTGAAAAAAGAAAAGTTATTGATAAACTTTCACATACCAAAATCAATTGGAAGTGCTGATGTATGATTAATGTCTCCTAATCCTTCTAATATTTCATCTGATTTCGATCTATTATTTATTGCTATATTTGATATTGTATGTTGTTGCCAAGTAGACATGATTAAAAATTTTTTACTATCATTAAAAAAAGATAAGACAAAGAAGAACAAGAGAAAATAAATTTTTGTATAGGTTGGAATTCATAACCAAACAAGTAATGAAATATTAGATGTCACTATGACATAATTTTTCTTATATATATATATATATAGACGAAGAAGACTTGACCAAAGTTTAAGTTACACCCAATAGTTCTTAGAATCGGAGTAATTAAAGACTTACAAATAAACTCTATAATTCTGGTCCAATAAAATAATCACATATTTTCTTAACTATAGCCATTAGAGAAAATATAAGGTGTCAAATTATAGTGAGACACAAAAAGAAAAAAATATAATAGACTTCACAAGTTTTCTCAATGTATAGAAAATGAAGATGAATGGTTCATGGTTAAGGTCAATTAGATTGAAAAGATGAAGAAATTAATGTGTTATATTTTTACATCAATACATTCAATATGAAGAAATGTTCTTGATATTTGCTTAACAGATGTTTCATGATGTTTCATTATATGTCATGGTAACGCTAAAATTGATGTTCTACTATATTATAAGAAAAAGTAGAACGCTTTTGTTTTTGACAGTGAGAAACACTACCTTTAATGTAATCATATATTCACTATGGAGCATCTGCTAAACTAATACCAGTATATACTCAAATCTCACTTGTTCGATATAAATAATTCATAATAATAGAATAGTTCTTATTATTAATTTAAATATTCTGACATGAAATGAATTAATTTTTATTGAAAAAAAAATAATTGAAAAGAAAAAAATTTCTATCGTATTCGATTAAAAATATTTTTACAATTCTTAAACTAATCATATATATCGAAACTACTTCGTCAATTTGATCTAAACTTCATGGTTGGTTTTTTTAATCATGTAAATGAGATTTATGCGTATTGTACTTTGAATAATTACAAATATTTTTAAATCCGATCTTTCAAAATAGAATGATGCATCTTTGTGTTTTGTCATTTTAATGTTAAATATTATCTTAATAATAGACAAATAAAAACCTATAACATCAGAAACCTAACAACGGAACATTCATATTTACATCATATAGACTGACCAAATACGACAGAACATAATTAACAAATTTTCTGTTATTCTGTTTTTTTTATTTCTTCCGATTAACTAATTCTCATATACTCGTTTCCTAATCAATCTATCTTGTATCTAATTGATTTCTATTCAATTAAAATTAATGATATATTGTATCATATTATCAATTATTCGTGTGCAACGACTAATAGAATTTTCTCTAACGATCAATTTCCGAATAAAATATTCATTTATATTAAACATTTGACTTTGATCACAAAACATATGATAAATTATTCTATCTGACATAGGCAGAGTACCCAATATATATATATAGATATATATATATATACATTAAATTAAGAAATCAACTGTTGTATCGTTTCATTTTTATGTTTAGGAACATTTTATCACAGATGACATCGACTATCTTGAAAAGAAATAGAGATTAGAATTTATATATGTCAAGCTATATATCTTGTCAAGTGATGATGCCTTACTGAATTTTCCCGTATACTCTCATCTATATGTTCTTTTCTTTTTTTTTTGTTCTCGTTTTATAGAAAACTATAATTATAAAATATATGAAGAATGCGGAAAGAAAAGAATGCTATAAACTAGAAAAAAATATATAAGAAGAAAAAAAAGAAAAAAAAAGATAAGAACATAAGGAAATAATAATTAAAAGGGCAAAAGCAAACAAGAGACTTGGTTTTTTTTGAACAAACATCATCTAGTCGAACAACCGTGTAATGAAAATTTTGTTGTTTCCTTTAATATGAACTTTTACATTTTTGTTTGTCTTTTTAGGAATATGTGTCAATCAAAAATGACTATTCATGGTTTTTCATTTGGAACCATCAATGACAATAACAAAAATGCGAAATGTGATTTTACTACTTTTATCGTAATGCACTATTCTATTAATGTCAATTAGTGCACTTGAATTCGTGTTGGTATTTTGACATTAATCTGTCTGCATTATTTTAACTTTTGTCATACAGCATCAGAATAATTACAACAAACTAAACATGCAGACAGGAAAGCATGTGGAGTGTTTATATTTATTAGATTCTTTGTCAAAGAATGTTCCTATTTGTCTTTTTTTTCTTCATTTTTTTAGATTTGAACATAATAAATTCTTCATGAGTGATACATTTAAATTACGTTCATTTTTTGAAAATCAAATAGAAAAATTATCAACACCAACAAATACTCTTATGGATAAAGTTCGACAAACAGTTGATAATATGAAATCTTCATTTACATCAATGAATAGTACTGAACAAGATACATCTATAACTGTATCAACAAATGAAGTAACATTTAATTTATTTTCATCAGAATCATCAAGTTCATCGACATCATCAAATTCTAGTAATACTCATTTACATGGTTCTCATTTAAATACAATATCACATCTAAAATCATTAACTAATCAATTGTCACCTCGTCAATCAGTTTTAAGACGTCATGTATCAGAATCAAATAAATCTGATGAAACAATGCTTTCACCAAAAATTTATCATGATAATCCAATCATTAATGTTCAAGGTTTATTAAATAATAATAATAACAATAATAATAATAACAATAATAGTATTAATAATAATGCGAGAATACAAATTATTAATCAATCACGTTCACTTATTCGACAATCAACAGATACAACATCAACATTTCCAATTCGACGTTCAATACGCCGAATGGAATCAATTGAAATTCCAGGTTTAAATGGTGTGAAATCTATTCGTTATATAAATGATAATCTTGGTAAATTAGAACCTAATCTATATAACAAACCTATACAATCAAATGATCCATCTTATGATTCAGGTAGTATAACATTTACACTTTTTTATAATCAATCTTTAACATCATTAATAATAACAATTTTATCAATTGATCATTTACCATATCGTAATTTAAATTCAAAAGTTTTACCTAATCCATTTATAAAACTTTGTTTATTACCTGATCGTCGAAAAAAATTTCAAACTAAAGTTTATAAACATGCACAATCTGTACAATTTAATGAAACATTTGAATTTCAAATAACATATAAACAATTATGTAAACGAACTTTATTATTTTCTGTATATGATTTTCGTCGTTCATCAAAAAGAAATTTAATTGGTACAGTTAAATTTGATGATATTTGCTCCAAACCTGATATTACTTCACAAGTTATTACATTTACAAAATATATTGTACCTGGTACCGAGGTTAGTTTCTACTAATTAGAAACAAAAAAACAAACTTATAAAGTTAGGAAAAATTCATTTATATATATGCTATTGTTCGAGTACAAGAATTATTTCTTCCGATCCTTTGATGTTTTACCCTTACTTTTTGATAAATACGAGTACACTCATTAAAATTGCACCTTTCAATACGGTTACCCAATAATAGCAAAGTTATTTTAATGAAAATTTCTCGCATTGGTTTTTTGTCAACAGAAATGACTGGCTTTCACTTGCAAATAAACGATACTGTATTTCGATTATTGATTCAGTAGAAGAAAACTCATTGAAAATAGAAATAAATTCTTAAATAGAAATTTTCTAACATAAAGAAAACAATCTTCATGTCTATTCATTTATAATAATAATAAAATCATCAAAAACGACGTAAATTCTATAGAAAATTATTGTAATAGGAATACTAATCGAACATACTAATAATAAAATGTGAGAAAATTTAGATCAAAAAAATAATAAAACGATCTAAGATATATACAAAAACACATATAATTTTGTTATTCATAAAGTACATTCACATTAAAACTACATTGTATGAAGTATTTTTGTCATATTTCTTTTTTTTCACTTTTATAAGGTTCATTAATATAAAATTAGCTAGTCTTTTCTTCATATAAAAATTATTTTATATTTTATTAATACAAAAGAACTGTTTGGAAAAGTAACGAGTTAAGGAAATCAAATACAGCGCAGCATGAGAAAACAACTAATTATTCCCTCCCTTTTGCATACATATATTTGCATTCTTAATTTTTTTAAACATATTATATATGTATATATATACAGCAAGGAAATACAAAATATACTGCATCTTATACCTTGAACAACGAATAAGGTTAAAGGCTGTATTAGAAAAAAAAACATCGGTTCGTATTTTTTATTAACATACATTCGTTCATAGCTAATATTTATGCACGACTCTATCGTCAAATATAGAAAAAGATTCAATTTTAGATTATTTTCTATATCTCAGTCATTTGTTTTGATATGCATAATAGAACATCTATTGTATTTTTCTTATTTTTATTTATTTAATAAACATTTAGATTCTTTTCATAACGTCATGTTTATATTTCATCTGAAATAAAGAAAAAAACACTCATAAAAATACTCGTTAACATTTTCCATCTTAGATTGATGTATATTTCTATTACAGCAATAATAGATTTTGCATTAGTATTATCATCGAAATTTGAATTTATTTTAAACAAAAAAAAAATTCATAATGTATATATTTTCATAAAACTAATATAAAGAGTTTATGCACATTATGATCCACTCTAATGATAAGCCGATAAAATTCTTATGATCTAGGTGAGAACGTGCCTTGGAAGAAAAACAACATGTTTCTTTTTGTCTAGTACAAATGTTTTTTGTAAAGCTTTATTCTTTATTTATGGAAAATAAACCATAAGATGTACTGTATTTCATACTAATATATTTAAAAATAATCAAAATATGCTTAAAAAAAGAGTAAAGACTTGGAAATCAAATGACTTTCACTGTAATATAAATGGTTTCTTCATCATCAATAAATAGAAAGTAACCAATTACTTCTAAAGTCATATTACTTGAAGTGTTTTATGTAAAAAAACAAAAACAAAATCCTACACCGTAAAGATCTGGAGTAAAAAAAACATTTATGAAAATATTAATTAATTTTGTATCACGTAAAACTCGACAGTTTTTTCTAATCATAGACAAGCTTTATATTGTTAATCATGCTATATAGATCCAGAATCAGCACGCTATTGAATAAAACAAAAAAGAAAATTATTTTAGTACAAGCATTCATTTGTATGAAAGGAGGAATATACTTTTAATCATCATTGTTATGATTAATGAAAAAATAAATAAGAAATCTATAGCGAAGCTGATTAACATATGAAAATCTTAGATAATATTGATTTTGTGTATTATATTCAGATTTATTTTTATTCTAAAAGAATTGGATGATTTCTATCGCTAGTTTATGATTGTATGTATCTTTCAAGGACATCTTTGTATTCCTAGTTCCAATAATTTGAATTTATAAATAGTAACAAAGAATAGTTTTAATGCATCAAAACAAATAAATAAATAAATACGATTCCTTTCAATCTCAATTGCCATCTTAAACTTGTCTTTCTTAATTCTTTCATATATATTTATAAGAAACGAAGCAGTTATGTATAATAAGTTAATCAGTACATCATTTTATAAAACGCGTCAAATTGACAAGAATGTCGTCTTATAAAATAAGACAAAATAAATTGTGAGATTAAAAAAAAAAAAGAAAACTAATTTTCTAAAATATTATCATTGATTAATTTATTTTTAGAGCGATCCTGATCTAGGTGAATTAACTGTATCGTTATGTTGTTTACCAAATGCAAAACGGATTACGGTAACTATTGTTAAAGCAAATTCATTAAAACCAATGGATATAACTGGTAAATCTGATCCATATGTTAAAGTTATTTTATTAATAAATGGAAAAAAAATTCGAAAGAAAAAAACATCTGTTTCATCAAATACACTTAATCCAATATATAATGAAAGTTTAGAATTTGATTTATCAAATGAAGAACGTGAAAATGCTGATCTTATATTTAAAGTTATTGATTATGATCGTGTTGGTTCAAATGAATTAATTGGTTGTATTGGTATTGGTTGTCATTTTGATGGTATAAATCGTGATCATTGGTATCAAATGATTGAACATCCACATGTACCAATAACTCAAAGTTATAGTTTACGTGAAACAATACCAATAATAACATGTAAAAATTCAAAAACAATACAACAAACAAAATAATTTCAAATGAAAAATAATAAACAAGCAAAAAACGAATAACTTTTTATTCCGGTGAATTTTTTTTCTTTTTTTGTTTTAAAGGAAATAAAATATTTTTTTTTTTCTTATGAAATTTCTTCATTATAATCAATTACATTCGATTGTTGTTGATTAGAATCAGTTGATGTTGTTTGTTTAGTTCGTTTTGTTTGATCGATTGTAAATGATGGTACTTGACTTTCATCTTCAGGTATTGGTCGTTTTCTTGATTCATCTTTCTAAATTAAATACTTGAAGAATAATTTTTATAAATTTCAATATTTACTGGTAAACGAGATAGACGATGGATGAGCATTGGTACTGGATCATTAATTATTTCTATTCAATACAAAACAAAACAAAATTGAATTCATATACATTTTTTTTTGTTCAAATTAGAATTTATTTAAAGATCTTTTGATATATTCACTCATCAGAAATTCTATTGCAAGAAACATAATTCCATTAATAAAGAAAAAGTCAATGTGATTATAGATATGAATTTTTTCTTTTTTTTTTTTAATTTTGACATATTTGTTTGATTGTGTTGTAAACAAAATTATTCATTAGAACATGTTGTTTATTTCGAAAAGAAAAAAATTATTATTTGGTAATCAAATTTATACAAGTCTAAAGTTAATTATGGTCTATTATATGTTATATTTCATGTTACTAAAAAGAATAAAAATGCAATGTGTCAAATAAAGTTAGCTCTTCTAATAAAAATTTATATCTTGGCAAAGCTAGGAAAGCTCAAGGATGTGTAGTGTTGATATAAATATCGAGCAAATGAGTAATCAACTCTATCAAAATATGTCCTTTACACGGAAGTATGCATCAATACTTCGGTAAGCACTAACGATAGTGTCGGACAAAAGTTTAGAGCACTTGTTTTCTTCTCGATGTTGACAGCTAGCAAGAATCGAGGAAAAAACATTTGTGTAGCTGAAAGAATTCTCTATTAGGATTGAAACAAAACTGGTCTGAAGAAAACTAAGGATTTTTGATCTCCATTCAACAGTTTGGTTCAAGAAATATTTTTTTTTCTTGGGCCTTCTGTAAATTGAATACAATTCGATGAAGAAAGATGGAAGACGTTTCATCTTACTCTATCATATAAAATCTTTTCCCAAAAATTTCGAATGAATGTCAGGAATCCTTGATTTTTTGCAGACTCTCATTCAAACAGTTTTGTTGAACTCTTCAGACCTACCAATCCTAATAGACAATCATTTTAGTTACACAAATGTTTTGTTTTGAGACTCTTGCTAGTTATTACCATTGAGAAGAAAACAACTGCTCTAAACTTTTGCTCGCCACTACACACTGACGAAGTAACTAACTCCTGCCGGTTGAGCTTATATTGGACTGACAAGCAGATCTCATTGAGAATATCGTCCCTGACTTATAATCTATTTAGTGGATTTTCGATATATAATTATTCCTATAGATAAGTCTTATGATTCTTAGAATGTTCCTTCGTCAAGATATTGAATTTTCAAAAATAGTCTATTGCCATAGGCATGTTACAAAAGCTCGACGAAGGAATATTCTAAAAATCATTAGACTTATCTATAGGAAAAATTTTATATTGAAAATTCATTATTCGGTCTTCCGGGAAGTACCCAAAAATACGGTAAACTAGTCACAACTCGACGCCAAAGGTCCATAGGGACGAACCTTTTCAGATTTTTTGCTAATCTCACTGAGACCTGTCTGAAGATCAAATATAAGCTCAAACGGTGGGTGTCACTTGGGATAGTTCTCTCGTGAGTCGCTGATCATTAAACTGTTATCATTTGGAATTATGATATTTGTTTCAGGATGGTAACAAATAATCTGTCAAGTTCAGATATCAGCAGATGTTTCTTTCTTGAATGGTAAATTTTCACCTGTTATTAAGACTATGATTTCCTGTTTAGTATGCAGAAGATTTAAATCATTTTATACAATTAAAGAATATGTCAAAATTCTGTTGAAATAATCATTATTTTATAAGATCACAATAGACGAACGTGAACTTTACTCTCAAGTGTAAATTTAGCGTTGATTGTTCCGACCTCATGACAGTCTCTAGTACAAATTCTTATCCTTACAAATTTTTTTCTTAAGTTCAAAATTGTATGTAAAAATTGAAATATTAGTTCAAGGTGTTTTTCTTCTTTGATTTATATGATCATATTTACTAATATTAATACCTTTTGCATTTGAATCAAGTTGTGCTGTATATGTTGGTCGAACAGACTAAAATAAATTTTCATATAATATTATATATAAAATAATCATCTATTCTTTACTGTTTGACGAATAGCACCATTAGTATGAAGTCGAGTAAAACTATCTGGATTGCGACAAGGTAAATCTTTCAAAAATGATGACTGAAAATTTGAAAGAAAAATTATATAAATTAGCAAAAATCTAATAAAAATAAAATTACCATATTGTAACATTTGACGATCTTCAATGAAATACAATTGACCCCCCTCTCTCCTTGCTTGTTCTATCATTTTTTCAAACGTCTATCATCCAACCAATCGAATGATATGATAAGTTAGATGTCAGTAATAATCAGCTGATGACTGTTTAGTTCAACCAGTGCATAAAACAAAAAAAAGAAAAAGAATCATTTCATATGATTACTTTACGCTTGAAATGAATCCATCTCAACGTCATGCAAACGTACGTATACTTGTGTACAACAATATGCAAGAATGGAGTTATCTACGTGGAGCTCTTGTTATGGTAGCTGGAGCTAGTGGAGGTGGAGGTGATATTCTTTAATTTGAATATAACTGATGGTTCATAACTAACTGCAACGTTAGAATTTTCAAAATTTTCACTTGATTAAAACGATAGTACTTAAAATTCTCTACAAAATCATATGTCATAACAGGGTTGTTTCACAAGTTTCGAGACTTAATTTTATTTAAAAACAACAAGAAGCATTACTGCATTGATACTGTTGTCTGTGTATAGTTCATGCAGTCCTTGATGTATAGATGTTATGAATTCTGATCTATTAAGTATTTATGTAATTAATCATGATACCAATGAAGTGATGCTTCTTGTTGTTTTTTAAATGAAATCAGTTTCGAAACTTTGTGAGTATGTCTCATACAATCCAATAATTGTTATTGATATATTTGTAAAAGTAAAGACATGAAAATAGCGATAGATCCGCACGTGATGTAGGTGGAGTAGGTTCAAAGTGAGCAATTAATTTGTGAATAAAAATAATGAATGATACTGGTTCTATCAATTTGTCACATATGTACAGTTCGAACAAAAGTGAATGTCTTAAAGATGAAATGGCGCCTTGTTGTTTTTTAAGAAACGAGTGTCAACAAGAAAATTGCCTGTTGAAACGAAGTGCGTACTGCTGCTATCGCATGAATATCTTGGTTATTTCTCATAAAAAAAGGCCCAAGAATCAACTGGAACTGATTTGTATAATAAGAATAGGTGAATTTGGCAAACTAGATGTTAGCAGAATGTTTCTAAGATTCACATGCGTTACCTCAATGAAAAATAGTGTATTGACTATTTTCATGCATTCATACTGAACAACTGTTAGCCACTGAATCTGTCTGATTGAAATCCATTAGATTATAATTTATGAGATGAACAAGCTGAAACTATGGATTGGAACTACATAACAACATTGATATACGATTACGTTTGTTCTAAAAAAAAATGGAGACTTTATTCATTAAATAAAGTACACCACTTTGTGTAGAATTTCAAGCGCTATCTTTTGATTAAAAAAAATGTTTCAATCAAGCGAAAATTTTAAAATTCGTTATATAAAAAATTGAATTTATCTTTTAGGTTATAAGGGACCTGGTGTGTAAGATTCAATGCTATTTTAAATAACAATTAGATTTTATAATTTTTTTTACAGGCCATTTATCCTGAATTAGCAAGAGAGATTATAGCTTATCCAAATCTAATATCAGTAAAAATAGATTATCGATTTCCAGGGGATCTTAATCCATGTGTAAATATGAATTCACATACGGAAGATTTTTTTTAATGTAAATAATTAGAAAATAAAAGAATAATGTAATTGATCATTACTCAGATCCTAGAAAACCAGCACTGTTTTGTTCGACCTTGTTAATGCAGTACAACATCGTTTTATAGCTATTACCGGCAGAATTCTATGTAGAATAGAAAGAGATAGTCGAAGTTGTCATCGAAAGTGGAATTTCGATGAAATATTTTTCAAACTTCGGTTTTTACTAATATTAAAGTTCTATTATGATTGATTGTTTTTAACTTAAGATTCAAGGTTTGCTCAAAGTCATTGATCTACTTCCATTAAATTATAATGTCAAACGAGTAGTACTTGTTGGTTGATCGTTTCGTGGTGCTGTAGTGATTTCAGCTGGTGTTCAACATGATCTTGTTAAAGCTATCAGTGGAAATAACTTTGTTTTTTTAATGAAATTTTTATTTTTATCATAAATATATTTACATGTTGTATCTCAAACTGCTGATGCTGATAGTGTTAGTCAATTAAGTCGAAAAGGTAGAAAAAAAAGCTGTAAAAATAATTTTGTATTTTATATTAATTATTTTATACGAATAACAATACGATGATTTTAAAATTATCTATTTTTCCGTCTGTACTATGTCCGAAATTCATTATGACATAAAATATTATTTGGAATTTTGTTGAATGATAATCAAAATATATTGTCCTTTGTAAAGCAAGATTAAAAAACAAATACTAAGTTTCGTACAACGAAAGTTCGATTCAATGATTACTTAAAACTCATATTAACAAGGAATAGATACACGATGACGTGTGAAGTCAAAAAGTTGAGCACAATTGTTCAGTCTTATCTGATGATCGGGAGATAATTCCTATACGTTAAAAAAAGGAAATCAGAAGAAGCATCAAACAACATGTTCCTTCTTGAACAGCGTTGTTCTTTACATGTCATTATATTTTTTTGTTATCTATAAATGAGACTATAACAGTTTGAGAAGAAAAAGAACTGAATAATAAGTTTAATGTTCGACAAGCTCTTTTGAATTGTTTATCAATTATTGTTTTCTCTGTATTCGAACTATCATAATCCTAGATTCGAATTTCGCGTCAATTAGTGTTCGAATGAAAATATCAAAATGATTAAATTTATTGATAAGATTTTACAAATGAGACTCTAATTAGTAATATTATCGAAATTCGACATATTTGCTTATGATTATCATTTTAATTTTACGTCGAAACTTCTTATAAATACCTAAGAACTTCATTCGCTGAGAAGCACACCATATGTTAGTCAAACAATCAATCTTTCTACGCAAATTGCTGTTGATTTTTTTCTCACGCCTAAAATATCTTCGAAATGTTTTGAATACAAGTACGCAGAGTTCTATATTTACAAGAACTTTGATAGATTTTTGGATGCTTCTATAGAGATTACCATATTATCGAAAGACGAAACTTAAGATGATTAGAGAAATCTAATCGGATAAGGGGTTTATCAGAGTATTTTTTGCGAAAAACAGAAATATGAAATGTAAGAAAAAATCTTTTCAAAAGTTTAATCTAAAAGTCGGATTAGAAGAACTTTCTGAAGATTTTTTACGCTCGAGCATGTTAGAGGACTCGAGGAATTTAGATGAAAGAATTTTCTATTAGGAGAAGAATTTTTTCGGTTTTCATTAAAATTTTTGAGGAAAAGTTTCTCTGGAAAATCATGATCTCTAACAATCAATTCTCTGAAATGTTTTTAACTAACTTCTTCTGATAACGCAAACATTATTGAGCAAAATAGTATGTTCCTATGTTCTCTATGACTTTCCTTCATCAAACTTCGTTGAATTAACGATAGATGTCGAATCTATTCTGTTGTACCCTTTATGGTCTTTCTATAAACAGAATGCAATTAAATGAAGAAAGATCGTGAAATGCTCGAATTCAATTCATATTTGCGGCTATCAGATAAGCTAATTTTCAAAATGTTTATAATTGACTTCAGAAAACTGGTAATTGGAGGTTTTGACCTTCTAGAAACCTTTTCACAAAAATCTTTTAATAGAAACCAAAAAAAATACTTTTTGTAATAGAAAATTCTTCCATTGATTCAAACTTTTTTCGAATTCGTCCGTAGTATCACCATTAGAAACTATATCTCAAAAATATGAAATATACTAAATTTTGCGCTTTGAATTAACACTCAACTATTGCTTTCTGATAATTTTTGCAATCATTTTTGAAGTAGTTTTTTACCGCTAATGTGTAATGCATATCAAACCAAAAAAACAAAAGTGATCATAGATTTGATGTACTGTTTCTATCAGAGCTGTCAGAATGCCAAACTAGACCGATTGATGTTGCTGATTTTACGAATACATTTAATTCTAGAACTCTGAAATGATAATCAATTATAATGGTTAATATTACATATGAAGTAGTTATTCAAAATGTTTTGTCATAGTACACTTGTATTTTTTCTCATATTCTACTTTTTCTATTTTACAAAAGACCATCTGTTTTATTTTTACGTCCTACCCCCTCAGTATCTTACTAAATAAAAACCAATAATCAATATAACCTACTATTCTTATCGTATGAAAATAGTCAAATTAATGTTCTCTCAGAGTCGTTTATATTATTTATTCATTGGATTATTTCTTGTTATTCAAACAAGTTCTAGTTATAAGCCAAGTTCAATAAAAAATTTGGGAGCATTTTGTGCGAATGATACATCGCATGGTTATCCAAATTTAAATCCAATTGATCAAAGTCAACCACGATTAATAAATAAAGTTGAAAATGGTACACTTTATCAAATTGGTTCCGGTGATGATCAAATATGGTTAATACATGTTTATGGTAATACAGGTTATGATTTTGGTTATGCATATGGTACATTATTACGTGATCAAATTCATAAAGTTTTACCACGTGCTTGGACACATTTTCAACAAGAAATAATTGATTCATTAAAAGATCTTAAATTACCTAAATGGTTTGAAAATATAATTGTTAATCAAGGTCTTGACGTTGCATTAGATTTTCAAAATGAACTTGTTAAAAAATATACGGATGAAGAAATCTATAATGAAATGCGTGGTTTAGCTGATGCATCACAAATTGATTATAAAATAGTTACACGATTACATATGCTTGGAGAAATTACACGAGGTAAGATCTTAGAAAATGTCAAACAAAAAAGTCTTCTCCTCTTGAATGTTGCAATCATTTGGTGTTTTTCGATGAGATCTCAAAAGGGTACTTCCGTCTTTTTTTCGCCATTTATGGTTCTCGACGAGGATACAACAAATTCGTATGAAATTTTTACCTTTGATGATTTCCATCACCTTCTGCCTAGAAAGTATCGTTTTTTTTTTTGAGAAAAAGTAGTAAATCTTTAGCGCTTTTTTTTCTGTTTGAAAGAACATGCGAAGTTGCATTGCCCGTTTTTTTTTGAATTAAGCTTTTTTTGTTATTATATAAAAAAAAAGCATTTCTATAAATACGTAATCATTTTTTGTGGTAGCGAATTTGTCATCCTTTGTCTTTGCATAAAAATTAAAACTAAAAAAAAGAAACAGAGAATTTAGGGTCATCAAATGAGCTATTTTCGATCCATATATGTGGAATAACTGCCGAAAACATCACTATATAGAACTAAAACTTTTCGCATAGTCTCGTTACTAAAGTTCCAACATATTCTAAAATTTTTGCGAGATTTGAATGTACCTTGCCCAAGATCGAATTTTGAGGTGAGGCCTTAAATTATGAATCCAATCAAATAATTCTACTTGTCTCAATTGAGATAGTGAACTCATGTCGTAGCACTAACTCGAATTTATTCAGTTCTGTGGCTTTAAAAATTTCAAAGCAGATTTTTCGTCTCATGAGAACTTTCTACTTAAATTTTCAAAAGATCTATCTTACTAAAAATCAATTTTTGCTCTTCAATAGACATTATCTCAGATATTTTTGAGTAATTTCTAACCAAAATTCCGACTAGAGATAGTTATTTTTTGTTTCATAGGTCGGTGTTCACTCTATGGTCTTTGGGGTAATGTAACACTTGGAGGAAAAACTTTGCAATTACGTGCATTAGATTGGGATGTTGATGCTGGTTTACAAGATTATCCTGTTGTTACTATTTATCATCCTCGTACATCAAAACTTGGTCATGCATTTGCTAATGTTGCTTGGGCAGGTAAGAATACACTAATATTTCTCTTTCTCTGTTTTTTCTGTATTAATTTATAATAAAATTTTAAGGTTATATTGGAACATTAACTGGTATGTCATCATTACGTCTTGGTATATCTGAAATAGGTGTTTCATTTCCTGATAATACATTTGGTGATGAAAGTATGAGTGGTTTACCATTTATTTTTGTCGAACGTTATATATTACAATATAGTGAAACACTTGATGATGCACTTTCATTTATTTCTGATGTTAGACGTACATGTCATTTAATTCTTGGTGTAGCTGATGGAAAATTAGGTACAGCACGTATGATACAATATTCACATTCAAAAGTAAATTTTTTTGATGATCAAAATTTACAACCATTAGCTGATTGGCATCCACGTATACCAAATGCTGTTTATTCTGGTATGGATTGGTTATGTCCATCACGTCAATATAAATTATATCGTGCAATAATTGATCAATATGGACAAATAACACCAGAATTATCAATTAAAAATATTACATCAATTGTTAAAACAGGTGATTTACATGTTGGTGTTTATGATTTAACAGATAATATAATGTATGTTGCAAATGCACGTGGTACAGATGAACAAGGACCTAAAGAAGCTTATAATCGACAATTTGTTAAAATTGATCTTAATATTGAATTTGCACGTCAACAATAAAAAAATAAAATAAAATTGATGATTAAATAAGATTTGAGATTTTAAAAATAAATGAATTTTTTTCATATATAGATTAATAAACGAATAAGAATGTACTTAAAATTGATCGTAATTAATATAAAATGAGGATTGATTTGAGTTATACTTACAAGAGAATTCTTTCAATTTTCAATATCTATTCAAATTCATATTTTGCTGATTGTTAGGGCCTATTGTGCAGATAAAAATCCTAAAAGGATATGTGCTATTGTAAAATTTTATCCAAAAATACATTTCATGGTTCTTATAATATCCTATAATTTCAGCAGAAACAGATGCTTCTATCTCAAGATAGCAGAGTCGCAAAAGCTTCAAACAAATTCGTTTTTTTTGAATATTCGATATTTTGATAAGAAACCAGTCGGAATTTTGGCTAGAGTCCAACTCAGATCAAGAAATGTGAGTCGTTTCCGACTGAAAAACTCAGAGCAATGGTACACAGAACGATGATAAGAGTCGCTGAGACAGTCAAAACTAGTACTGTGTACTATCGTTTCATATAGTTTTAGTTGTAAATTGATGCTTGGTAAGCACAATATTATGACTGTATTTTATCGTGCTGTACACAGACAACAACGGTCGCCAAATAGTCTGAAAATCTAATACCTGACTATTTACAGTCGTAATACTGCGCTTACCAAACGGCTAAAAAATCATATAAAACGGCCGTTTACGATCGTACCTATTTGACCTGAGTAGGAACTTGAAAGCAGGAACCCGACAGCCGACTCTACCAAATTACGGTCGAAACTATAAAAATCTGGCCGTCGGATTCGATCAGGAAGTTCCTACCTCTAAACTTTCACCATTTGCCCGAGTTTTCCAGCCGAAAATTCAAGGATGTAGACGCTGAGATCGTTTACCTAGAAAGGTTACCTCATTGAACTTCATAAAGAAACCGTATTTTCATGAATAGTTAGTGCACTGTGTATTACTCGACAGCAGGGGACAGAGTCGAGAAATGGCTCCACTCCAATCTTGAAAAATTTTCGTTTCTTTCAGTGGAATTCCATAAAAATCTTTCAACAGGTCCCTTGAATCATCAACTTCTCAATCCTAGCGATCTTGAAACATTCCTGCTCAACAGTATGCATTGTTCATTAAACTGTAGTATTAAGCAGTATGAATTTAGATCATACTATAGCTATAGAATTCTGCTAAGCACCACACTATGCACTAACTATTCGTACGAATATGGGTTCTTATGGAGAGTAATTAATGAAAGAAGTCGGGATCGACATTGCGATGGACAGTTAGGTGCATACCGAACCTTCTTTTTGTTGTAACATGACTTTGGATCAGAATTTGAACATCTCCAATTCTCTTTAAACCACACTTGTTTATATTTAAAATTCAGTTCTGCCTACATCAGTCGCCTCTTGAGAATGTTATTATGTTAAATTTAAAAATATTTTATTAAACATAAATATATTGCATGATTATTCATAAATATTATCTTTGTCGAATAAAAAATAGTTTAAAAGATGCACATATATATATCATTTCACACATAAATATAGTTCACAATTATTATTATGTAGAACTATTAGAAGACAAAAAATTTAAAAAAACAAAAAGAAATCCATTCAGATCACATCTATGATTCAAAAGCGAATCTATTTTCATAAATTAAAAACATTTGAAGTTGATCATTTATTAATGGAAATGATTTTAATTGTTTAATATCATTTGGATATTGTTTAATATGCATTTTAATAGATAAACGACATATAGATTTTAATGTTCGACAAGAATTTCGTTGTCGATAAAAAATATTTGTTTCAAGAAATTTTATAAAATCAATTTTTTTATTTTCTAATTTTTTATTTAAAAATTGATAAGCATCATTTTTTAAAAGAATTTTTATTTGATGTATATCAAAATAAATTTCACCATTATCATAAAGTGCATTAAGAAATTTATGAAATATTTCTTTTTCATCATTTTTATCTGATTGATTAATTTGAGATAATGTTGAATAAAGTGATGGAGAAGGAAATATCATATCAACAGATCGAGAATTTTTAAAAAAATCATTATGATTTGATGAAAGATAATATATTCCAATAATTTCAAGAAAATAACCAGTAATTTTTTGTCGAATTAAATTATTATTATGCGTTCGATTATTTCCTATATTTGTATTAAATATATCACGTAAACAATATTTTAATAAAAAACGACCTGAAATAAACAATAAAAAATAGTTTCAATATTTAGAACATGAAGGATATTTTCTCATACTGACTGTGAGTAATTAAATAGAATCGAAAATATATCAATACAATCCTGACAGGATGAAAATAAGTCATTTGATAGGTGACTGTAGATATCTCATGCGTCCATCCACTTCATTGATCTTAATAATGATGACTGAAAGTGCATTCCTGGATGGTACACCGCCACCGTTGTATCTCTATTAACAATCGTGTTTACTATGCAAGAAAGCTCAATTAGAAAAACGTATATTTCTGTACTTATACATAGTTCAGTAGTACATACGTATAGCTTTTCCGTATAAGAAAATTTATCCAAAAAAACGATCTTTAGAAAAGTTCTGATATCACCACGCCTTCAATTGGTTGACGTGAACTGGAGTTTAGCGAAAATTTTCTATATGAACAGAGTAAATTTTTGTGCTAATTTCACTTCTCTTGGAGCAGCTAGATATTATTATTTGAATACAAAAGAAAAACTTATGTGCATAGTTTTCTTTGTTGACAGGCCGCCCATATCGACAAGCTATGCTATGGCGAAGCCATCTTGTGATTATATGTCGACTTCATTTAGTGTTACAACTCTAAGATTTTTAGTATAGACTCCAGTGCCTATGGCAACTCTCAGTTAAAAATTTTAAGTTAATCGATCGAAGTTACTTTGATTTAGGTACATCTGATTGCAGACTATTGTTTGCTGCTCGGTAGAAGTTCATATCAAATTCTTATTAGAGACAGCTACGACAGTAGGCATTCGAATGAGGAGTCGCGCAAAAAAAAAGAGAAATGTCTAATTGGCTAAGAAATAGCCATCGCAAGGTGAAGATAACGTTCAATACCTAATTTAAGTGGATATCAACCGATGAATGGCAGGTTGATACTGGCAACTAGGATTCATTGTAGCCTACATACATCAAAAATATCAGCCCAAGATCATAAAAAATGGTTTCATTCCAGTAAACGGGCTCGACGTGACCGTGACTAGACTTTGATCACAATCGTTAAAATAACCACACATCCTGTATTTCTGTTAACTGATTCCATGCTTCACAATACAAATGACCTCATTTTGACGAATAACAATGCCGAAATAAAATTAAACACATTAGACGTGTGATTGTTCTCGTTTTGTTGCGAGTAGTTAACAGAAATATCTTTGTTGGAAATAAACTATATTAGATCTTACTTTGACAACATCTTTCGAGTTGTCGATTACTCGCGTGATTAGATAAATTTTGTTTTCATCCCATTCACTCCAGCACATTTTCGTTGCTTCTACTCATAGAACTAACATATCTGACCTTCATCATTAATACATATAGTTTACATAAAGAGCTCCTAACAAACTAATATCAATTTCCGTTACCAAAAAACTTGGCACATGCTGGGTACTAGTCACTATTATTGCCTAGCAGTGTATACGAAAAGAAAAATTCAACCTGTAAATTCGACAATAAAAGCTGTTAGCACAATTCCTGGAGGACTAATGTGTGCAATATAACGTAGCTGCACTTGTCAATCACAGAAGATAGCTTTACTCTATCTGTTTTCGAACAGATTTCTTCACTATTCTTTTACTTAGTCTTCCACAAATGCAATAAGGAAGTAGTACTCATTTGAAAAGGCTAGTGGGTATTTTTTGAATAAGTTTTGAAAGGAATGACATATGGAGTTGCGGTTTTCATCATTGGAAAGAAGCGATGAAGACGTATCGAACCATATACGAAAAGATTTTTCTGACTACTTCTCTTAAGAGTTTTAGCCAGACTTTCTCAAAGAATTGCTTTTTTCTGATATGTTAAAAAAAGAAATTTTTCATCAAAATACAAGAAAACGTATATTTTTTCGATTATTTTCTTGAAAAAATGGCGTGATAACTTGTACTTTAACGACTAGAATATCTTATTGATTGTGCAGCTAGGAATAGAATCTTTATGCAGTTTTGTAGTTCTTCGATTGGCTGTTCTAATGCACCTCTGCAAATAAATAAATCAATATCGTGATCACACGAAACATGTTTGCTTTCTAAGAACTTTACATAAAACTCTTAGGAAATTATTCAGAAAAATCTTTTCGTATATGGTTCGATGCATCTTTACCGCCTCTTTCCAATGATGAAAACCGCAACTCTCTATGTCATTCCCTTCAAAAGTTATTCAAAAAAAATACCCACCCGCCATTTTTTTTTTGAAATGGACATTAGTTCAAATATTAGAACGAGATATTATTAAGATACGATCTGTAGTGGTCTCTAAAGTATTATTATATTTAGAATTTCATACTAACCAAGTTCAAGTAGAACATTTATATCAAATTCATTCCAAATAAAATTTGTATAACTATTAAACATAGTTTGATAAATTGATAGATTATTTGATGATGGTGAATATTCAAAAAAACTTTTCGAAATTTTTCCATTTAAAATAATTAATCGATGTAATAGATGATATAAATTATTAATTAACTTATTTGTTCTATTTGGATTAATTTTTTGACATAATAAATAAAGTAAATATTGATCAAGAATTGTATTACCAAATTGATCATATCCATTTGATATTGTTCTCATTAATGTTAAATTTAATGAAAATGATTCATTTAATGTTGTATCAATATATTCAAGTAGATTTAATTGATCATCAGAACGATATAAACGTGGCCGATTAACGGCATTATTTTCTGTCGCTATTATATTTGCCATTAATCTAAAAGAAAAATAAATAAACTTAATTTTTTTAATTAAATTAAAAAAAAAAGAATCAGCAAGGAAAAATAATTGATATTCCATAAACAACAAGAATAACATAAATAGATAATATGAAAGTGTTTTTTCTTTGTCCTTCGAGAATATAACAACAAGAATCAAAACAAAACAACACAATGAATTCTAGCAAATTAATTAATTCAAGATATCCTTTGGGATATTCTACTTATTGCAATGAGTTATTATTTTTTGGTTACTATACCAAATGTTTGTCTTTTTCTATAATCGAATATTAAAATAGTATCATAGACGTTCGTTTTTTTTCCTTTTATCTAAAACTATATATCTATAAATAACTTTAAGTAAATTTATGATTATTAATTAATTCAATATCATTTTGATCAAGATGAATATACAAAGCTTTTACTGAATCTTCAATAGATGTTATTTTACTAGCACCAGGTATAGGTACAATACATTTTGATTTTGATAAAATCCATGCAAGAATAATACAATAAGGTGAACAATGATATTTTTCACCTAAATTTAAAAGTAATTTATCTTGTTTTAATTTTTTATGTTTTCTTCGACCACCCATTGGTGAATAAGCTATAAATGTTAAATTATTATCTTCACAATATTTTAAAACTCCATTATTTTCTGAGTCATGATAAAATATATTAAAAACATTTTGTACAGATTGTATTTTAACATATGTTTGTACTTCTTTTATTTGTTCAACTGTAAAATTTGATACACCAACATATTGAATTAATTTTAATTCAATAGCTTCACATATTGGTTGAAAAATTTCTTTTAAAGTATATTTATTATCTTGTGGTGAATTATGTATTTGCCATAATGGAATTGGTTTTTGTCCTCCAAGACTTTCATAACTTTTTCTTATTGCTTGACGAAGACGAGATGGATTTAAATCTGTTTCCCATGCACCACCTGGACGAATAATACCACCTAAAGTATACAAAAACTATGAAGATGGATAACAATAAAAAAAAATTATTTTAAAAACCTTTGGTAGCTATAATAATATTGTTTATATTAGCTGAACCTTGATATGTTTGTAATGCCTGATAAATCAATACTTCACCATAATTCTTATCATTTTCATCTAAACAGTAAGCATCAGCTGTATCAATTAATGTTATTCCAAGGTCAAGTGTACGATGAATAACATTAATCGCCTCTTCTCGTGTTGGTCGACCATTAATCGATAATGGCATAGAACCTAGACCGATTCTTGTCATTTTCACGTTAGTATGACCCAAATTAATAGTTGGTAATTCCATTATTTATTATTATCTTTCTAGAATATGATACATTTTAATACTCGAAAACAAATATATTAGAGATTAAAGCAAGCACCAACAAACAAAAACAAAAGAACAAGGATCATTATTATCATCACTGTTTTGTATTTTATATAAGATATAGATAGATTAAATTATATTTTGTTATACTTATGCATTTTTTCGACAACGATAATAAAGAAGAATATTATCACTTAAGATTAATGAAAGAAACCGATAGGAGAGAGCGGGGGAAGGAAGGGGGCGTCGAGAGGACGAAATGAAAGAAGAAAAAAAAAGATAAGCATTGACATTCGACTACAAAAAAAATTGTATAATAAGAAAATTCTAATAGGAAAAAATTTGATACAAATAAAATGAAAGAAAGAATAATGTTTTATTTGAAAAATACTTCATTTGTTTTCTATCTCTCTCTCTCTCTCTCTCTCTCTCTTTCTCTTTCTTTCTATCATTTAGACAGGTATACTGCCAATCATAATTTTCGATACAAAATTGACAATAGCTGTTGCTGGTTGTGATGGATCAATTTCAACAAATATATGACATTCATTTTCAGATTGAGAAGTTTTTGTACCATTGATTTTTTTTGATACAAAACCAAAACATCTAAAACAAAATATATTAATATGATTAAAAGAAAATCAAAATAATTAATTTACTTTGCACATGGTAACATTTCAAGATCACTATATTGATATGTCCAAAGACGATCTGTTTCATAATCAAGACCACAATAAGTAACATATTCTTTTGGAAAATGACGTCGTGAAAATAATCTATAAAAAAAAGAAGGCTATTTAATTTAAAATATCAAATTAAAAATAAAACTACATACTTTTTCTTAACATCTGTTAATGTAATACCAGTATTCGATACTTTAAAATTAACAACAGTAGCTTGTAAACGTTCAGCATTTTCAAATGTGGTATTTAATGCTTTAGCTACAGCCATTTGACCGGATAATGATTCAACATCAACATTATTTAAATAAACAACACTACAAGCTAAAAATAAAATGAAAACAAAAAGAAAACTTTATTGATATCATGTCCAAAAACTTTTTTTGCATTTTACCAGCTCCTTTTTCTAATAAATCTTTAACAGACATTTTTTTGCCTTCCACTTGTTGATTCGTCATAGAATGAAAATCTTCAGCAATATCAACTGTTGGTAGAATAAGTTTTATTGGCAAGGCAAGTGCCGTTATTGTATGTTGATAGACTAATGCTGATAGATTAACTAAAAATAAAATACAAATTCGATTTAGATTCGAAAATTTTTATTTTTAAACATACCGAAATCTGGTTCATTAGAACAACCTTTCAATCGAACATGTCCAGCTGGTGTACGTTCAATAAGATAATGTCGAACAAGTTCAGAAAGAGGATCGGCACCTTAATATAATTTTTTTATTTTGTTTTTTTTTTAATGTTTCATTGAAATTTAATAACAAACCTGGTTTTGAATGAATACCCGGTGGTAATGTTTCAACTTTAACAGCTAGACCATAAGAACCTGGAAAACCTTGACTATCACGAATAAGAAATGTACCAGGTGGTTTTGCTTTAAGTAAATTAATGGCTATGAATAAAGACAAAAGAAAACGAAGAAGAATATATAATATATTCAATGAATATTATTTCAACATACCATCTTCACGTGACATTTTTTCTTTATACCAAAATTGACTTACATTATGTGCTTGATAAGCACCATTACGATTTACATCAGAATCTATAACGAGAACAAAAAAAAAAGATTCTCATTTTATTTCTGCCCTATATACACTTTGAAGTATCCTCTACGTACCGAACATATTTCAAGAATTATTATTATATAGAAAAAATAAAAACCGAAAAGATGAAACATTTTCACTGGAAAAATTGCAACACGTTATTTCATTATTTTTAAAATGGTGGAAAGTCGCGCTCGTTTCTCAATGCTAATACATCTGATCGAGCTGAAACTTTTTCCCACTTATACCAGAAATTGCTTAGGGTGCCTAGATTTTTTTTTCTGTTTCAGAATATGATGCATTGTTGATAGTATTTTATTCAATGAGGCGCTTCTCCAAAGATCTGGTTGACTCTTCCGACGTCTATAGTTATTGTACCGTATACCATGTGTGCGCGCTCCAAAAAACATGTGTTCATTCTCCGGAAGATTAAATCTAGATAAAACCTTGGCTGTTTATTTTTATTTCACTTTTTGCCAGAAAAAGGTAAATAATGTCTCAAACTCCGATTTCTACTCAAAGTTATCAGACAACTATAAAAAAAAAATTTGCAGAAAGTGTTAAGAATTTTTACAAGAAATTGGACAATGTAATATGTTAAAAGAGAAGAACAATTTTAAAGTGTGAAATCATTAAGTTTGACTTTATTATTAAAAATCTTTCTGATATTTAAATTAATTCCATGTTAAACATACCTCCTATAGAAGAAACACTTGATCTTCGTGAACTTTCGTCTTGATTTCGTAATGAACTGAAGAAAAAAAAAAAAGAAAATGTCATTCATAACAATATTCTTTACCTATTGCCTGGACCTATTTGTGTATTTGTACTATCTAAAAATAGATAAGAAAATAAAACTATATCTTTCTAGTATAAAATTTTATTTAAGATATGTATACATACAAGATTGATTTATCACTGGAAATGTAGGCATTGTTGATGGAATTTTCGTTGTTTGATTATCCACATTTGCACTTGATATCTATTAAAACAAAGAAAATTCAATGAAAAAACAACGAAAAACAATAATTCTTATTTTTGGAACACATCATAGAAAAAAAAAGGGATGGCGAGCGAAGGAATAGATTATATCATTCCAAAGATGCATTTCTTACAGTCTCAGCTGTAGTCGAAATAATATTTGTATCTGCTACACCAGGATCAATAGATGATGGTAATATAGTACTCTCAATAATAGTTCCATGTGGTCTAGGTGCTCGTTTTGTAATATGACCGTTCGAAATTTTACGTTTTACTTCAACTACAGATGTTTGTTGTTGTTCTTGCTCTTGTTCTTGTTCTTGTTCTTGTTCTTGTTGTTCTTGTTGAGGTTTATTATCACTCAATGGATTTGATAAACCAACTGAACCCGGAAATAGAGTTGGTAATATTGATATACCTTTTTTAGTTGTTTTTACTGGAGATAATGATGGTGATGGTGTACTTGTTGTCTACATGATATATATAAATTAATGGTATGTGTTTAGTTTATTTCAAACATGCTATATATATATATATATGTTTACATGCTGATATACGAATTTAAAGAGAGAATAGAAAGAATATAGAAAAAAAAACAAATATATTATTCTTACTATTTTTTGTTGCTGTTGTTGTTGTTCAGAATGATGACTAAAAACAGGTACTGATGTACCACGCGTTTGTTCTTGTGTTTGACGATAATATTGATTATTATCAATAAATTTTTGTTGTTGTTGTTGTTGTGAACTAGATCTTGTCCTTGATTGATTTCTTAGCCATTCATTATTACCATGTTGTATATCAACAGGTATTTGTCGATATCCACGATAAGATTGTCGTGTATTCATACCTGAATCTGTTTCATAACCAGTTATATTTTCTGAACGATTTATTTGATTAAGACCAGAACCACCACGTATATTAGTTGATGATGCCATTCGATTATTAACAATAACAGCTTCAGGTATAACAGCCATACGTGGTGGGAATGGGCGTGTCATATGTAATCGACCACTACTAACTAAACCACTGTCAGTATCGTAACCATCTGGATGATGCATTGAACGATAATTTTCGTGATAACGATAATAAGGATATGTAGGCGGCGGTGGTGGTGGTGCTGGTGCTGGAACACGATAATACCGTGGAGGATAAACATGAGATGTCATCAAACCTGTATCAGTATCATAACCTGAGTAATCAGGACCACACATACGAATACTCCTTGTTGGTAATGTTGAACGATGATAACAATATTCATTTGGTATATATGAATCAACATATGTACGCGAAGGTGAACGAATTAAATCCATACGACGTAATTCAATAGGTCCTTCAGGTGGTGGTTCTGATGTTGCTCGAAAATATGTCGGAATGGCAGTCGTTGATACTGATGCATAACCATCTTCATATAAAATTATAATATTAGTTTTGTTTTGTTTTTTTTTTCGCTACAAAAGAAAATTTCTTTTTATTACCTCGAGTATCTTGTCGACTATAAGGTCGTCTTGATGATAATGTACTTGTTGAACTATCTGCTCGATAGAGTTTTATTGGAAATCGACCTCGATTTGGATCCATCTAAATATATATAATTTATTATGATTAAAAAAGAAAAAAAAAATTTTTTTTTATTTGTGTAAATTATTTATATCAAACTAATGTAATAAATCAATTGATATCATTTAAGACTCAATTGGATAATATATTTTAACGTCATAAAATAAAATGTTATAAGTACTATTTGATAAAGTGATTATAGTTTTTGTTTCTTTTTGAATTGATAAATTTTATATCATGATTAGGAATCTATGACATAAGAACTTTTTCTTTTTCTAATAAAAATTATGAATATTTTTTTTTTATATGTTAGTTTACTTTGAATAACTAAATGAATATAATTTAATTTTCATTTTTCTTTTTGTCTATGTAATAATAATAATAAAATGTTCTGATAAGTCAAGAAAAAATTTAGATAATAAAAAAAAACCAAGGAAAACTTACACGATGAATCGAATCGGTATGAGCAGCACTTGAACTATAGGTTCGTCGATTATGAATTGGTATCTCGGTTGTTACATTTGATTGATTTTTTTGTGCACGTTTTTTTAATGTATTTTGAACACTTTCTAATAATGAATCAATAAGATGTTCATCAATTGCTGATGAGGATGATGGTTGAGATTTAGTTGTAGGAATATCAGTAGTACCAGTACCACGTTTAATACGTATACGTTCTTCACGCGTTGCTTTTGAATGTTGTGGAATATTTGATGGTGATGATGATAATTTTGAATTTGATAAATCATCATTTAAATGACGTTGATAAGAATATCGATGAATATTATTATTACTGATTGGACGATTTACTTCATTAAGTAAATCTTTAACAAGATCATCAAGTTGATCAACATCTGATTTTAATTTTGATGATGATGATGATGACATGATTTTATTTGAAGATTTATATGAGACAGGCAGCGTTATGCCGCTGTCACTAATGTTGCTATTGTATGGAAGAGAAGAAGAAGAAGAGGAGACACTAGTTATTTGTATAGGCAAACTAGTGGCCTTTTGGTTTGTATGAGATGGAAAGGAAGAAGTAGTTGTACTAGAAGCGTTATTATAATGATTGACTTGCACGTTTTTGTACATAGGCTAGACCATAAGAGAAAGAAAAAAAAAATTAAAGAACAATGTTAACAATGCATTGGTACCAGAGAAGAAATAGAAAAAGAAAAAGAACGAAACAAAAAAAAACATGTTTGTCTCTGGTAAATGAGAACGAAGGGCAGTTGGAATAGTAGTAGAATCTGTTTGTCTATCTCTCCATAGTGGTCGCACTCGGTTTTTTTTTCTTTCTTCCTCTTCTACTTATGTGTGCGTGTGTGCACAATTTTTATATAACTCCTTCCTTATCCCGCATTTTTGTATTGAGACGAGAGCGCCCGTCGCCGCAACTATTGCCTAAATAATGGCATCAACGACTCGTACTCTGTTCGTTCGCTTTGCTATCATGTTGTATTACTTTATCTGATACATACATACTGTGACGAATAGGAGAGAAAGAAAAAAAAAGACACCCTAGTTTATTATATATATATATATATAAGCCATAAAATCGGCTTAGAAAATTTCGACGAAATGTATAGCATAGATGTGCATATAATTAATATAATTAGTAAGAAAAGAAAGATCTTATTAAAACTGATGATATTGATTTTCATAGAAGTATTCTTTTTGAATTTCTTCTATAATGATAAAATAATATTAGTAGAAGTGTTGACAAATAGAAATCTTTATTGACAACACTTATTATATATATATATATATACATATATTTTTTTTTTATATATGTGTGTACATACCAATCAAAATGACGTTCAAGTCATCATTAACTGTTAAATTTATAATGTCCTTCTCAATGAATAACAAGTGTACATGTGATAGTCTTCAAAACTCATTCATCTAAAAAAAGAAATGAAACCAGAAGAAATACATGAATAAAAAAACAGAAATGAACGAAAGAAAACATCCAAGACAAATATATATTAAAAAAATAGTACAGAAGACTGTTGCATGCTTATTTAATAACGATTCATTGTCCTAGCATTCCTAAAAGACAAAAAAAAACCAGCTGTGCACGTATGT